>JAODAL010035389.1:0-43005 GCA_025379985.1 Phyllomedusa bahiana | reverse complement strand
CACCCCTTTACTTAGATCACACCATTTACAAAATCATTACCATGGATTGCGTGCCAGACATCAAAAACACTACAGTGCTATGGGGTTGTGATGTCACCAGGTTTTCCTGGACCCTGGATAGGTAAGATATATACCTATCTGTGAAAAGTCACATCCCCCATAACAATTGTCACTCATCTTTCCTATGTTCCTGAATGCATGCAGCAATCTAGGGTAAGATCTGTACACTGTACAGGTTACTATACGTGTCGGTCGCTCTCGTATGGACGCCCTCCTGGTACGTCCTGTGGGGGATACTTTAGCTCCTGTATCGCAGCTTTCAGACACGGTATGGCACTCATGTCAGGGCTTTCAGTTTAAAAACTGGCCTCAACCAGTCTTATTGAGGCACAGGGAATTACCAGATTTATAAACAGCATCAAATAAACCTCAGCCGCCTTGCTGGCATAACTAAACATAAACAGTTAGCCTTCAACTATCAGGGGTCTGTGCTACTGCACAGCACTCCGGTCTATGCCATTTCCCTCGGTCCCTGCTTCTGTTCCTGTCTTATACTGACACAGCCGCTGCTGAGGAACACGGACATTTCTACTTCGCCTGTTTCGTCGTCCCCGGTTCCTATACCTGTTGCTGTGTCCCTTGTTATTGCTGGTACCTCACCGGTCCTCGCTCCTGTTCCTGTCTGCGTTGCACACTCTCCTTAGGGCAGGTGCGCCATCGCTCGGTCTCGATTTAAAGGGACAGGTTCCCAGCTTAATATGTTATATTACATATGACACTCCTTTTCATTTAAGGAACTTCTTGCTTCTGTTTCTGGTCAGTTCATAATTGTCCACCTGAGCTCCTGCCTCTGGTTTCTGTCTTGCATCCTGCCGTTTGACTGACAACATTTAGCCTCATGTCAGCCTGTTCCCGGTATTCCTGTTTCTGCTGATCCTGCCCTTCTTGCCTGTCAGCTACCTGCCTGGGACCAGACTTCCAGTCTTTGGTTATCCAGCTGTATCCATTTGAACTGTCTTGCTATCTTGCCTAGGACATTTCATCTGCATAGATGGTACATCAGCCTGTGCACTGTCATCTCTGCCAAGCTCCTGGCTGTCTTTCTTGCACTTCGGCAGTCATGTGGGCGTAACCTACAATTACGCTCACGGTGGCCCAGAAGATCCACACGTAGCACCAGTGTCCAAGATGTCGTGCATACTGACACCGCTGGGCGTTACAGGATTGTACTCATCCTACTTCTTCTTCCAAACACAGCATGTGGAGTTAATACAAAAAGTTCTATTTTGAACTGATGGGAATGGTATTCAGCAATTCTAGTTTTGGAGTTTTTATTGTTACCATTTTGGGACCAAAACCACATTTTTAATTGTTTTTTTATGGGAAGAGTGGATGAGTAAAAAACAACAATTATAGATTTTCTTGAAAAAGCCTCATTGTTTAGATAAATATTAAAAATTTTATTTTATTAAAAATGTGGTTGCTTATGTCTATTTTTTCATGAATAAAATCATTCTGTAAGGGAGAAAACAGGTATTTATTTTATAGACCCACCCCCCCTTTACTATTTTTTTTTAAAAATTATTTTTGTATGTTGACAGGTGCAGCATGTGAAGGCTGTTAAACAAACAGGAATCCTTTTAGACCTATGCCCTGTGATGCCATTACGATTTAGCATGCTGCTGTATACTTGTACAGCAACTCCCTGCAGTTCATTTGAGCATGTGGTTCAGTGTCTTTTAAAGTGGGCGGTGGGCTAACACCTGCTCTTTGAATAAACTGGACTCTCTCTGGCAGAACAACTGCAAGATGCCAGCTTTTGTGTTATTAAAAGCTCTGAAACTACAGCATTTTACAGAATAAGGGACCAGTGCTATAACAGTATTTGTCGTCACCAGCTTGTGCTGTCCTCAGCAAGGGGGGCATAACCTATGTAACAGGTACCCTTTAAATGGGGCCTCCACTTAAGACAATCGCTACTTGTTATGACAGTCCCTTGACAATGATCTGTTACCAGTGTTTTCCTGTTGGGGACCCAAGGTGATCAGCATATAATAAGTGAATGAAAACAAACAATTAAAGGGGTTGTCTCGTTACAGCATTTGGCAGCCGTTTATCCTGGTTGCCAAGCAGAGCTTGTGAAATGGAGGGGCGTGCCTCTCCTCCCAGTAGGGTGTATCTTCTCTTCATTCTGTGTGAGCTGGGGGAAGGGAGAGGTTCTTAGCTGTCGTTGGAAGTGAAAAGCTAAGTGTAACTCATATAATGTATATCTACATTTCTCGCTCTCTCTACATACTTTGTAACTATAATGGGCATTTGACATTCAGGACTCTGGGAAAGATGAGTGATTTTTTTTTCTCCTGTCATCTCTCTTACACAGTGATATTTCACTGCAGGATTATTACACCTCTGACCTCTACAGTATGCAGAACAAAACTATACCGCTTTATCTGTTAATGTTTACATGGGCTGCAATTGTAGGCACAAATTTGTTTTAGTGGGACTGCACATGGATCATCTCTTGCTTGATCGCAGTCAGGGAATGAAACCTGTCCAGCACAATTAATTCCTCAGATGCCAAATTTACTCACTGATCACAGTCAGGGACTCTCTCTCTCTAGGTCAGTCCCACACTCTCTGGCTTCCGCCTGTGGAAAAAATCCTGTGGCCTGACGGCAACACTAGTTGCAAGTAAAATAACAAAAATGACAGTGACATCACTATGAGGGTGTGTAATTTCACATGCATGCAGCTGTCAACCCTGCCTACTGGTTCAGCTTCTCTGCGGCGCCACCACAGGGGAAACAAAGCATTACACAGTGCCCATTCATATCTTTGGGTCGTCTGTACAATGTGCATCAGGACAGGTCTTCCAGAGTAATAGAAGCTCTCTGTTACCATTTCCGCGCTGTTCAAAAGATCAAGATTCAGACCAGACCCTGCTATTACCTCAGAATCCCTAAAAGGACATTCAGAATGGAAATTAGGATGGTACAAAGATAGGGAAAAGAGGTTCTGATTTTCTTTTAGGGAGGTAATGGATTGAAGAATAATGTTTTGGACTTTTTAACTTGATTACAAAGAAAAATTGTCCATCACCGCGAAGGGTTGAAAACTGTGTCGGGACATGAGGTTCTGACAAATGGTCTTTGCACTTTGATGTAAAGGAAACACTTAGAGCAGATGTTTTATTATTCAATTTTGGACTCCTTCTTCTTGTGCATCCGTTCCTGTTTCCTTGGTCTTTCCTCAAGCAGAGATAGTAAGGTAGAGAGAGAGAGAAATTTTTGTGCGAATCAATAGAAGGGAAATGAAAACAATGAGATATAATGTGATTCTTATTAACAGGGGCTTAATTAGAATTCGTGGGGCCTTGTTGTGAAATAAGATGGGTCTCACCAAGGACTGACGGGAGGTCATCTCACACTAAAATCCTTCTCTCTATACAAAAAAAGACAATTGGGCCTTATGTAGGAAAATTTGTCAGCAGTCTTTACTGCCCACAGCAACAATCAGAGTTCAGCTTTCATTTCAAATTGTCACGGGTTCAAGCCACGGTCCGTGTGCCCATGTCTCTGCTATGGCCCCTGGCCCCAATACCTGTTGTGCTGCTGTCTTATCCATGCCGTGGTCCTCTCAGGCATGGCTGTGTGTTTCTGTCCCCTGCAGGACGACCAGCAAGGGTACCTGACCTGGCTGATGCACAGCGCTCTCCTTAAAGGGGTTGTCTCACTACAGGGATTGATTTTTATGTTAAAGATCTTGCAAAAACAAGTCACTTGCAAATATATGTCTATTAAACAGTGTCCTACCCTATCTCACTAGATATCCCCTCTTGTAGGGCGGCATCAGTACTCAAGTTGCTATAGCTACAGACCTGCTTGATCTCTCAATGTAGGCTTGCAGCATGGTTGCTATAGCTACAGACCTGGGACTTTCTACTGCAGCCTAGTAGAAGCAGTAAACACGGGCCCTGAATTCAAAGTGAATCAAGAAAACAGGACTGAGGTGAGATGGAATCAATGTAGTGAGAACAACCCCTTTACGTCTCCGAGCATCATTGGAAGCCATCATATTTACGCAGAGTGAATTGAATTTGATCAATGAACAGCAACTGGGAAGCACTGGTCCCTCATCAGAATAGTTGCTCCCTGGGTCATGGAAGATGTTGGATGCCTGTGCTTAGTGGTGTGGTCAGTAAACCTTGCCTTGTTTGTGTAGCAGACAGACCTACGCTGATGTAAACGATACGAATGGTCTGACGTGCACTTGGTTGTTCCCACTTACTTAGTGGTATGTCACACGGAGTTTGCTTTGTTAAAGGGGTTGTCTCACTACGAATATCATAGTGAAAATGTGGGGACCAAAAATATAAGGAATGCCGTCCTTGGTTACTATGGCAAAGAGCCTACGGTTTTAGAGAACGGGTGGTTTACATGTGCTTAGCAACGGCTGTTTGTTTACTGGTCATGGAAGCATTTCTGTCCTGCCCAGGTTGTGCAACATGCAAAGGAAGGGCAGTTAAGGGAGGGGCAGGATGTCGTGTAAAAAAAAAAAAAAAAAAAACTCACAAAAATGCGATTTTTGTTCATCCTGCACCACAAAGAATCGAAAAAAAAGATATCAAAAAAACAAATAAACGACAAAGTGGTGCCAATTAAAATTCGTCACAAGTTCATCCGCAAAAAAAAAAAAAAAACCCTACACAGCTCTGTATATGGAAAAATAAAAAAAAGTTTGGCTATCAGAAGACAGCAATGTATAAATATTGTTTTTTTTTTTTTTTTTAAAAAGTGCTTTCACATAAAAAAAAAAAAAACTATATAAACTGGGTTTATCCTCCATTAATTGTCTAGACCCAGGGAGTAAAAACTACCTTGTCACGCAAGCGCTGTTAAATATAAAAAAACATAATAGGCTTGCAGTATTCTCTTCACCATGTCTTCAAAAAAACAGATTAAAAGCAATCAAAAAGGCCTCTCCCCCCAAAAAATCTATATCAATTAAAAAACATCAAACTTATACTGCAAAAAACAAGCTGCTATGCAGCGCCGTAAACAGAAAAATAAAAAAGTTATGGCTCTAAGACTATGTCGATGCAAAAACGTATTTTCCTTATTGAATAAAAGTGTTTTTATTGTGTAAAAGCAGTAAAACTTAAAAAAAAACTTACAAAAAATACAAATTGGGTATCGTTGTAATTGCATTTACCTGCTGAGTAAATCTAGCATGTCACTGATACCACATAGTGATCGCTGTAAAAAAAAATTAAAAAGAAAACACTGCCAGGATTGCTGTATTTTGTTCAAAATGCCTCACAAAAACCTTAATAAAAAGTGATCAAAGCATCATATGCACCCCATCATGGTACCAATAAAAAACAAACAAACTCATCCTGAAAAATCAAGCTCATATCGCTCAGTATACAACAAAAATAAAAAAGCTATGGCTGTCAGACTATGACGACATAAAAATGCAATTTTTTATAAACTCATTTCTATTGTGTAAAAGTAATAAAACAAAAAAACTATAAAAAAAAATTATATTATTGCAATTGTACCGAACCACATAGTAAAGTTATCCTGTAATTTATCCCGTATGGCGAACACTGTAAAAATGAAGCCCAAAAAACAATGTCGACTGCATTTCCCCCCCCATAATCATGCCCCAACGCTAAAAAAATACTATGGAAAACCTGTGTGCCCAAAATGCACAATACACCCCTAGATGAGATCCATGAGGGGTGTTGAATCCAAAATGTGTTGACTTCTGGAACGTGTCACCTTATCTGCTACTTTGGGGGCTTTGCAAATGCGACATGGCCCCACCAAAATCTGCGTTCCAAAAGCCAAATAGCGCTCCCTCCCTTGTATGCCTAGCCATGCGCCCAAACAGCAGTTTACACCCACCGGTAGGGTATTGTCGAACTCCGTAGAAGTAGTAGTTTCCAATATGGGGTCTTTTTAGGGGAGTTTATTAAGTTTTAGCACCTTAGGGTGTCCGCAAACCTGAAATGGCGCCTAAATACAATCATGATGAAAATGAGACCCCAGAGTCCGGTCGGTGCTGGATTTTATGGGTCGTCAACTTTCACATAATTCTGCATATGATGATATGAGGACAGCACTGCAGTGTGAAATCAGGCAATCTTATTAAAACCATACGTGACACATAGCATAGCCTTCTTGATTGGTTGAAGCAAAGCTTGTTACTGACTTGACATCACAGCATGATTAACATCAATAATGGAGGTGTTGCCACGGTAGTGAAGTCACAATCACAATGAGGTTATGTAAGGAGCTGATCAGCTGGATGCTCTTTGAGGGTTTTTGAAGAGGAGAGAGAAACATGTGGTCAGGTCAGTTCTGTGATTTATTATATTCTTATATTCACCTGAATGATTTTTGATAGAATTATTTTAAACTTTATAGACAAGGAGGGGCGGCGTGGAGAGGGGGGGTGGGCGGTGCAGCTCGGTAAATATTCGGAGTTTTACTGGTCGTCTGGGATTTGCAGGGCTTAGGATAGTTACACTGTTTAGTACTTTGTATAGATGACTCCCTTATATGGTGCCCAAATAATACAGTTATAAAGTGTCCACATAAAACTGCCCAATTCATAAACTAGGGATTGTAGCTACATTTTGTCCAATGACTTTTGGGCACCAAATGTGGGATCAGGATGTAACCCCTTGTTTCTCACATCACGAAGCCCAGTGGTATCCGATTAGGTAGTGAGCAGTAATGAAATGAACGCAGGAGCAGGTGTTGGCTTGACACAATCTTAGATCTGGAATTCCAGGGCCGTCCAATCTTCACATAATTATGACAGACACCCTGTAATGCACTCAGTATTGTTCTACTATTTTGTGTAGATAAGCAGGGAAAATTACCGTTTCCCCCAAAAAATAAGAATCCCCCGGAAAATAAGACCTAGTGCATTTTTTTTATGACAATTCAGAGTTTGGCTTTTCTGTGATATTTGTGATGAAATACACTATAGTCATATTAATAAATGTTGGATTTTTGGTTCATATACATACAATGTGAATTTTGCTTCATGAGGAATAAGAATACATAAAAAATAAGTCTTAAGGAGCAAAAATTAATATAAGACACTGATCTTATATCGGGGAAACGGCGATATATTAAAGCCAAACATAACTATGCTGTGGAGTTCTGTATTGGTGTAGTCAAAGCTGTACCTATGATATCAAACATGTTTACATTAAATGGAGGTGTTGTCAAGGGCCGGGGGTGATGTCACAATCACAGTTTGAGGGTATGTAGGGAGTTGGTCAACTGATTTTCTTTGAGGGTTTTTAATGTGAAGAGAGAATCATGTGGTCAGGTCAATGCTGTGATTGATTATATTCACCACATGGAATTTCATTGCTATTATAGTTCTATTAGATCACTTTATAGGGAGGGGGGGGGGTGGGGGGGACATGGAGGGGCAGGTGTTAGCTCAGGTTAACAATTTGAGCAGTTGCGATTATATATAGCAAAATTATTGTAAAAAAAAACAGGCAATCCTATCATGCCATGATGCGCAACTTATGGTGTAGCCTAGTTGTTAGGTGAAGGCCTAAGGCACCAGTCAGGAGCGGTACAGATTATGACACATTCATATAGCATGATTACATCATAATAGGTTCGTTTGCCAAGGCAGTCATATCAAAATCATGGCACGGCAATGTTATGGGGTATGATAAGCTCAATGTTCTATGAGGAGGTTTTGAAGTGGAGACAGAGTCATGTGGTCTGGTTTATTTTATTAATTTATTAGATTTGTTATTGACAAGATAAGTACATTTGCTATAAAACTGATTGATAACCATTGCACGGGGCTGCACCAGAAGATTCCTGGCATCTCTTTCAAGCCATCGACCATCTAGCGACAAGGGCCTCGTTCACGATAGTTTGTAAAACCTGCCGCCATGTCAATATCAGGCGCCATTTACAGAGCGTCACGTGGGCCACTTTGCAATGCACCTGATTTGGGGGCGCGTGCGGGAGGCGGGCTGTTGCACCACGAAACGTACGAAGCTGTAGTTTATATATTCGAACGGCAATTCCAGGCGCATTACCTGATGGGAACAGGTAAACCACTTTAATAAAGGGGTTTTTTACCTGACGCCAGAAATGTTGTGCAAGCGCTAGAATGCGCTGATTATGTATACTACAGTAGACTAGGTTCATAACTTGCGCATTTCTATACTGTTATTTTGCGCACAAAAAATTGGCTGTCCCTAAACGCCTCTAAAATCATTTACATGTCTCACCAAGATACTATGCAATCCAACAATTTGGATCTAGGTTAATGATCCCCTGTAAGGCTCCTCCTATGGATGCACCAATCATAATGTCCCCACAAATGTTAAAGTTTATTTTTGTTAATTAAAATACCAAAAGTGAAATAAACAAAAGGATAGCAAATCATATTTGATGTACCCGCTCGTTGCCTTCAAACATCATCAGTACTTCTGGTTACACTTTTTTTACAAGGGTTGTAAAGGGAATCTCGGCAGGTAGGTTGTTACTAACATCTTGAGATCTTCTGAAGATTAAGCTGCTCAGTCGTTCTCTCTCTTTATGCTATCCCAGCGACAGGACTTGGCATGATGCCAGATGATGATACTCAGGGATCTGTGGAGGACAAAAATTATCAGTTCCAGGACTTCCAAGGCAAAGATGGTCACACCAAATGCTGTTTTGAATTCTCTTAGGAGTTCATTTACTTTGCTTTGTTACTTGATAAAAATGATAAACACTTCTTGTCTATTTTTAAAAGCCAATTTTTATTTTGCAGTATTTTTTCCACAAATGCTAAACTTTTGCACAATACATTTAGGAGCTAAACAATCAGTTTGTTTCTTTACAGCATTTATCTAGCGTTATAGCCTATTATTGTTGCGGCACAAATAATCTGCAATTATTTCAGCAGTAATTAGTTCTTTAATTCTGCTGTTATAAGGAGAAGAGAGCTAAATCCAGGTTCCTGAAGACCTTGAAGCGGGTATCACTGATGAGGCAAAGCCGCCAAATGAGAAAGGGGGACAACTTTTTATGCAGTGTCATACAAAGTGTCAAGAGTTATTGAAGACGCCCATACAATTGTCCAAGAAGGGAGAAAAAAATAAGAGGGAGGAGAAGAAAACAGATGAATCGGAGGAGGAGGAGACAGAAAAAGTGGAAAAGGAGGAGAAGAGTGGGAACATTGAAGAGGAGGATAAAGAGGGGAAAAGTGATGAGCAGAGGAACTAAAGTAGTTATATGAAACTAGGAAAACATCAGAGAAACAGCATTCACAAAAGCACACAAAAGAGCAAGATGACCCAGAAACATCAGAAAACAGCATCACAGAGTATACAAAACAGCAAGATGGCACCGAAACATCAGAAAAACAGCATCACAGAGTATACAAAACAGCAAGAAGACACAGAAAATCCAGGATCACAGAGTATACAAGCAAGTTAGCATGACATCTGAAATAGAGCACAGATACACAAACGAGCAAGATGACACCTGAAAACATCACAGAGGTATACAAAACCAGCAAGATGGTACCAGAAAAACAGCTAATAACAGTGTATACAAACCAGCTAAGTTGGGTACCAGAAAACAATCAGATACAGCATACAGAGTACACAAAGGAGCAAGATGGCACCAAAAACATCAGAAAAAGCATCACAGAGGTTCACAAAGGAAGTAACATGACACCTGAAGAAACATCAGAAAACACAACATCGATCACAAACAGTCACCACGAGTAACGTCCAAAAGAGTCCAATTCATAATTGTCCCATGTGGGGATGTAACAACAAGAAACATCAAGAAACACTAAAATTCCAAAAGACAACATGTAATACATCAAAAAAGAACTAAAAAAACATCAGAAAACCCCAGCTTTCAAAACACAATCATTAATGTGGGTGTATTTAAAAAATACAATAAAAGCATCAAGAACATCCCAGCTTTCAAAACACAATCAATTAAAGTGGGGTGCTCATATTATAAACCTAACAAAAAACAATCAAGAACATCCCAGCATTTCATATCACATTGTGATTCGTTTTGTTCACACGAGGTTGCTGGGCGCTTGTGAAGTAAAAGAGATAATTGTGGTGTCAGGGGCAGGCAACCCTAAGCCTTTTGACCACACCGTTTGTCATTTTAGTATAGTGCAATGCAGCTAATCGGGTCGGCTTTTTTTTGGAGGCAGTCAAAGAGTTGGGATGCGGATGACTGCTCCCCACGTTACCAGGCATGGAACATACAATGGCTTTGTAAGCCAGCTGTGTCAGCTGAGAGTGGCGGGGGGGGGATGTGGTTCAACTGGCCTAACAGTGAAAGCACAGTCCAGTTGCTATTGGTGTCATAACATGTCAGATCCAGAGCTGGGCACACCCCACCGTACCTGAAAGACTGAGAACCTGAACGAGGTTTACATCACCCTGTGAGAGGGAGAGTACGGTACAACGTTGATAAAGACTAAAGGCTGCTGCTAGGCTCTTATCTGAATCTATCATTTGGGCTGGTTGATAACGTCAACAAGATCATCAAGAACAACCCAACTTTCAAAATCATTATTGTCTATGCAGGTGCATATGACAGCAACAAAGAAACATAAAGAATCATAGAGTTTTTCCAGGATCATCATTGTCTTACATTGCAGATGTATTTAAACATCACACTTTATCACCTACTCCACCTCATTCCCTGTGTGGTAAATTGTGCTGTGAGATTGGAGCAGGACTGAAAGAGTTAAAAAACAAGTTTTCAAATAAAGCATACTTTTGAACTTGTAAAGATGGTCTTCAGCAAAATTGAGTTTTGACACAGTTTTTTTGTAATGATAAGGCACACATCTCTTTCCA
Source organism: Phyllomedusa bahiana (assembly GCA_025379985.1). Lineage (NCBI taxonomy): Eukaryota > Metazoa > Chordata > Amphibia > Anura > Hylidae > Phyllomedusa > Phyllomedusa bahiana. The sequence goes on along the minus strand of JAODAL010035389.1, from coordinate 32,126 downwards.
TATGAACAATCCCCTTTATTTGGCCACACCCTTTACAAATTCATTCCCTTGCGATTGCTGCATAATTCTCAAAAACACTATTTTGCTATGTGGTTGTGATGTCACCAGGTTTTCCTGGACACTGGATAGTAAGTTTTTTATACCTATCACCAACGTGTTGAAAGTCGCTTCCCTCAGAGCAATTGTCACTCATCTTTCCTATGTTCCTGATGGCTATGCAGCAATCTAGGGTAAGATCCTGTGCAGGTTACATACTGTGAAGATCCGCTCTCGTCTGGACGCCCTCCGGACCGTCCTGGGGGGTTCTTTAGCTCCTGGATCGCCGCTTTCAGAAACGGAATGGCACTCATTCCAGGGCTTCAGTTTAAAACTGGCCTCAACCAGCTTTATTGAGGCACAGGAATTACTAGATTATAAACAGCATCAAAATAAACCTCAGCCGTCTGGCCACTAACTAAACATAAACAAGAATTTAGCCTCAAACTACCAGGGGTCTGTGCCTACTGCACAGCACCTCCAACAAAAACAGAGTCCTCATCAGACTCTACTAGTTCAGGCCTCTCTCAAGCCTCTTGTCTCCTCTGCTACTCCATACTGCCAGGAAGCAACCACGCCCCCTGATCACCTGGAGAGACAGGCTTTTTATAGGTCTGGTAAATCCTGGAACTGGAACATGGGAACAGCCACCCATCTGCAGCTGTTCCGGGAAAAGTCAGCCTATAATGACTGGACATCAGCTATACTATCTATAGGTGTCAGCAACCTAGTGTAGCTGACCAGCAACCACTGGCTTCCCCCACCGAGACCAGGCCCTCGGTTTCATGTTCCTAGCAGGTGACCTGCTGTATGCCACCAAGTGTCAGCACCCTGCGACTGCCTAAGGTCGCTCTCCCATGATACATTCAGGAGTACAGCTAATGTGAGTGATTTAGCAAGTCTGCGGGCAAAAAGGAGATTCTGACTACAGTAAGTCATGTGTGCAGTTGTGTTTTTTGTTTTTTTTTATATTTAGCATTGCTGTACACTAAATGCCAAAATTTATACCTACAAGTTCATTTATACTAAACATAAATGCCTATACAATAAAGGCAGTGATAAAATGAAATACTAACAAAGTAGTGGCATTCCAATTTGTAGATTTTGGATAAATATTTACTATTTAAAAAAAAAAAAAATGGTTTCCCCCCCCCCCCCCCCTTATACATAGGCCAACCAAGGCTATGATATAAAGGCTATGACAGTTATTACTATCATGATGGAAAGGTCCATGGATATTAGCTCCCACCACTTGAGCTTTTATCCATGTGCTCTGCTCTTTAAAACCCCCCCATCACCAATGGTCCCTCTAAAAAGCTCAATAGAAATAGCAGAGCTGATATGCCAATCACTGTTGTAGAACATGTACTTTTTAATTATTATTTATTTTAAAACGCCATTGGATTTTTGAGCCCTTTTTTTGCCCAACAAATGCCATGCAAAATATAAGCGTGAAGGGAACCTTTAAAGAGCATTTTCTCAGTACTGGTTGGAGACAACATGCATTGGTACACAGAATATCCAAAGTTCTGAAAAGGAAATTGAACAACAAAACTGGTTGAAAAGTGTGCTGTACAGATGACCCTAAAACACTTTTTAGACATAGACATGACTTCTCCTTATGCCTCATGTTCACCTGTGTTTTAAAGGGAACCTGTCACATAGACTATGTTACCATTGCTAAGGACGGCTGGTGACATGCTGTTTCCAGCGCTGTGTCCCTTATTCTGTAAGATGCTGTAGTTTTAGAGCAATTGCTGCTCAAATCTGGCAGTTTGCAGCCTGTTCTGCCAGAGAGGAGTCCACTTAATTCATAAGCAAGTGTTAGCCCCACCCACTTGTGCCTAGCCCAGCCCAACCATAGTTTTTTCCACAAGTTTCTACCTATCCATAGTAAAAGGTTGAATCAACTGTGAGTGGGTGGGGCTATTAAATAGTGGGCAGAGTTAGCGGTGGGTGGAGCTAACACCTGCTCATGAATAAGCTGGACTCTTTTCTGGCAGCACAGGCTGCAAACTGCCAGATTTGAACATCAAGGGCCACATGTATGAAAACTGTTTAGGCCTAAAACTCACTTTTTTGCATTTAGGTTAGGAGTTTTAGACCTAAACAGTTTTCATACATGTGGTCCTAAGGGCATGTTCACACGGCTTATTTGGACGTTATTTTTGGAGCTTTTTCGATCCCAAAACAGCAACAAAACCTTGCCTGAAACAGGCTTCTTCAGAAGAGGTTTTAGAGGTGTTTCTCAGCGTGTTTTTGGATGAGGTTTTGGGCAAGGTTTTCAACACTGTTTTTCACCCATATTAATTAATAGCTAGGTCAAAAAACGCGCCGAAAAATGCTCCACAAAGTGTCAAAAAACGCACAGAGAAACACACTTCAAGAATGGAGATGACACTTCTTTATCAGCTCTTCCAAAGAAGCACGTAAAAACCTGGTTGGTGTGAACTACAACACTGTTTTACATAGGAATGGGTGAGGAAACGTTCCGAAAACCACATCCAAAACAGCATCCAAATTAGCCGTGTGAATATACCCTAAATGCTCTGAAACGGCTGCATCTTCCAGAATAAGGTTATGTTCACACGGCTTATTTGGATGCTGCTTGGACAAAGTTTTCAAAGCATTTCCACACCCAAAATAGTGTCCAAAACGCCCCCAGCTTATTTAATTGATTCCTATGTAAAACAGCGCTGTAGTTCACACATGACGAGGTTTTTACGCGCTTCTTTGGAAGCTGTTTTGGGCGGTGAAAAAGAAGTGTCATGTAAATTCTTGATGTGTGTTTTTGGGGTGTTTTTAGGCGAATTCTTGGCGCGTTTTTGGACGCGTTTTTGGAGTGTTTTTTGACCTGGCTATTAATTTGTATGGGTGAAAATGGTGTTGAAAACCTCGCCTAAAACCTCTTCTGAAAAAGCATGTTTCAGCTGGGGTTTTGATGCTGTTTTGGGAATGGAAACGCTCCAAAAACCACTTCAAAAACAGCGTTCAAATAAGCCGTCTTAACATACCCTTAGGGACACAGAGCTGGAAACAGCAGGTCTGACACTAGCCTGTGCTGTCCTCAGTAAGGGGGGCATAACCTATGTGACAGGTTCTCTTTAAATGAGTTTCATTCATCACAAAAGTGTTTAAATACACTTAAGGTACCAAAGTTACGCAACTGTATTTGCTGAATTCAAAATCTACAATACAAAGGTGACTGTTTTGTAGAGGATTTTTCCAATTTCCATATGGATGTGAGGGGGTTAATAGAGCCTGCTTAATATTCTGGTTTTTTTTAAAATGAAGAATAGTTCAGTCGACCAAACTATTCTTGCCATCAAAAATATTGAAAACTGGCAGATCTCACTTGGTTATGAATGGAAGCAAGCCGTGGGGTTACGGTGAAAAGAGTCCTTTTGTGTGTGTGTAGAGTACGTAGGTATGGATGTGAATCAGAGGTAGCAGAAGCTTCCTTCCTGAGGGAGTCCAAATGCTTCTCTTCCAAATAAGAAGACACTTATGAATAGAAATATTAGTAGGGGAGGGCCCTTTTACAGATTTTATATTAGGGCCCAAGAGCTTAAATAACACATCTGGTTTGAGTATTTATTGGTAGCTGCATGATATTTTTTTGTAAGTTTCAAGGCAAAGCTCCCATTGATGTATAAAATCTATGGACCTCATGTATGAAAACCCTCTAGGTCTAAGACTTTCTTTGTTACCCATAGCAACCAATCAGAGCCCCCCTTTCATTTTTTCAGAGCACTATATGAAGTGAAAGGGGATCTCTGGTTGCTATGGGCAACAAAGAAAGTCTTACACCTAGACAGATTTCATACATAATGTCCTATATTATTAAGCTATTTGCCTGCACAGAAAAGCAGCAAAAATCCCCAATTTATTCCCACGAGTTGAAAGGATTTATAACCTCATGTGATTTTATGATGAAAAAGATTACTTCAGTCTAACTTTTCTGCCAGCATTCCCTGAAATCAAGGAGAACAAATATGCACATTATAGCAATTTGGGGAAAATATGGATTTCCAAGTAAGATTTTGTAGCTAAATCTAAACGCCTCTACATGACATGGGAACAGTGCCTCATTCGTAAAGATTGTGTTCAGCACTGGCGCAAGGACAAGAACAATATCCTGCTTACCGCTAGGAAAGAATATTTGTTCCTCGCTGCGTATAGAACTATATAATGTTACCTCAAGCCAAGAGTTATGGCTCTAATACAGACGAGCGAAAGAGAATGAGAAAGCAAAATGATGACAGTCAAGTATAATTTCAAAAAGTCATAAAAAGTCCAGTTTAATATTCAGCCAAGTCCCCCTGGATGAAATAACATAATATAACGTAAAAGTCTGTATGACACAATCTGAACCAAAATCTAAGAAAAGAAACTGTGAATTAGTTTGTTTAATAGGGTGTATAGGAAACCTGTGATATTTGGCCAGAGTTTTTCCTATCCGGTTCCCACTGTGTGCTTCAAAGAGGAAAAAACTTTTTACAAGACAATCTCTATAGCGTTGTCACCAGGCTGAAGTTGGTTGTCCAGATTTTGAATTGGGTTTGCTTTTTCCAAAAAGAGCTCCACGTTTGTCCATGGGCTGCGTTTGGTATTGTAGATTTTCCCTGTGTGAGTGTTTTATGAAGAACTGCAAAATCGGATGTGGCCCATAGACAGATGTAGAAACAAAGAGAAAAACATGCTATACAAAAGTGGCAAACACCCAAGAAAATATTGAATATTTTATTAATGGAAAAAGAGAAACAGGGTCCTGTCCACCTTAAAAAGGCCTAATGAGCCTTAATCTCTTAATATCCACACAGTGAAAACAAAAAACATAACAACAAAAGCCCCCCAAAAATAATGCAGCTGTTTTATTTAATTCCTTTTCTACCCCAAAAAGATTTTTTCTTTGGTTTCTCAGTACATTATAAGGTACATAAAATGGTACCATTAAAAAAATACAACTTGTCCAAAAAAACCCGTCTTTGCATAGATTAGGAATGGACTAACTCCAAACAGCAAAGAAAATATATACAAATAACTAAACTTGCAAAACATGAAATAAATATAAAGAGTCAAATAGCAAGGTAAGACTTAGGCATGGTTCACATATGCATCGGAGGTTCAATTCGGAACCTCCATCGCGTGTTCAGTTTGGAATCTCCACCGCATATTCCATTGGGAATGATGGAAAAATAGCGCCGCTTGTCTAAACAATGGACACCTTTGTGGAAATCCGACTGACCCATTGTAATCGATAGTGTCCACCTTGTGCCATTGGTGTCCGTTGTCAAATGGATCCTTTTGTTTCCATTTAACCACTGCGACACAGGCTCCAAACAGAACCCCTGATGCAGATGTGAACCAAGCTTTAGACAACATCTGAATGAGTGCCAATACATTCATACAAAGTAAATTTAAAAGGTACAAATGGAATGTAAGGAGTAAGACCTCAAAAGAAGAACAATAGAAATGTATCAAATGATTAAGGCATAACAGCCTATAACACTATAAATGCAGGTTTTGGAGAGACTACCAAATTACAAAAGTACCTAGTCCATAAGGTGGACAAATCAAAAACTGGGAAGAAGTGCTGAAATGGAGAGGAAACTACACGTCTATTGCTGTATAGTAAAGCTTTGTCAGAGGGCAGATGTGGCTACGTTTACAAGCTGGAGAACCATTCAACACTTCAACAATTTAAAGGGGATGTATCGCTTCCTTAGTTCGGCTGATTCACACTGCTCTCAGCTTCTCAACTCTGGAAATGCAGGGGCGTTTCTTCCCCTCCCAGCTGGGTGACATCATCCCCCCCTTTACTGTGCATGCTGGCTCCCGAGACAACCCCTCCCCCCTCTCTGAGTCCACATGTCACTGTGTCTTTCCCTATCAGTCTTTTTTTGTAAGAGCTGTATCATACCACAGGCTGTATTCAATCTAGATTGAGCAACTGAACTCTTCTCCTCTCACAGCCGGAGATGCTCTAAGAACGGCACAGATCTCGCTTCTATGCAGGAGAGTTAGGGCACCGGACAAAACTGTTATGTTTTTCATTGTAGAATCTGTTTCAGTCTGTTTTCTGCTGGGTTGTGGAGAGAGAAAATGCTACGGCCCCTAACTTTGAGTCAGGCAGGGATCGACACAAATTGTGCTATTTCCTGATTGTGTAAGCCCTTCAGTGTAATTCTGTTTCTTCTGCCTGTATAAAGTGAAAATGTGACGGTCCCTTACTCTGAGTGAGAGACACAGCTCCTTGAATTCGACCGGGGGCTGTACAGAATGTAAATGAGCTCTCAGCTAGTGAAATGCAAGGAGGAGGGATCCGGAGGGATTCGACCAGGACTGGATCTCAGTGTAAACAAAAACACAAGATAAGGAATACTGTGAAAACAAGACAGCTTTGCTAATGACATCCAATTGAAAAGTTGCTTGTTTTCACTGTCCCCTTATTCTGAAGACCATTTAATGAAATTATAAAACCCCTTTAACATAACTACCTTATTGTAAAATGGCAACTGGAAAATCAAATCCAATATAAAACATCAGACGAGTGTTTGCCGATGTGTGTCTCATTGCGTCTTCCTGATGCGTCTTTCGGATCCATTCAAAGAATTGACATGTCAATTCTTGATCTGAAAGATGCAGCAGAAACCCTATTTAGGGTGCATTTCTTCTGCAGCCAAGAACCATCCAAACATGCACCTGTGTGTTGGGTGCGTACTGGATGCGTTTCGGATGCATTTTACACATCGCTTTTGATTGCTTTTTTTTGGATCAGGAAAAAAACGTATGGAACACATCGTGTAAACATACCCTTCCACTGAAAATCAGAAACAAAAGTGGTTACAATGCCCCTCAAAGGTATTTTTCTGACCTGATGGGGGTGGCACAATTTGTAAAATAAAATAGTAAAAACACACACACAAAACGTTATTAAAATTAATACAAACAGCCCAAATCACAACTTTTTGCTCCACCCCAACCACCCTAAGGCTATGTTCACACGGCTTAATTGCGGGACGTAATTACGCCCCGCAATTACGCCATGTGGACGGGGGCGGGAGAGTGAGCGGGGGGCGGCACTTCACCGGCCCATAGACACTCACTGCTAGCGGCGCGTATACACCGCTAGAAAGTGACATGTCAATTATCTCCCCGCCCGGCGGATTCGCTGGGCGGGGAGAGGAGACGTAATCCATAGTTCTCTATGAGAACTGTGAATTACCGTAATGAGTGGGCCGATTTCGGCCCGTAATTGGCGCACTTCGGCGCGTAATTACGGACCGAAATACGGCCCATTTTAAACCGTGTGAACATGCCTTAAGGGTATGTTCACACAGGCTAATTCCGCCGCGCATTTCACGGCGTATTTGCGCTCTAATACGAGCGAGATGAGCGCTGAAATTACAGTAATCCATAGTTCTCACAGAGAACTATGGATTACGCCTCCTCTCCCCGCTCGTACAATACGATCGTATTGCACGTGCGGGGAGATAAGTGACATGTCAATTACTTGCGGCGAATATGCACCACGAATAATGACAGTCTATAGGACCGGCGAGCAACCAGCCACTCCTCGCCGAGCCGCGGAAGTACGCGCTGATCAGCACGACTCCTAAATCACCCGGCGAAATTGCGGCCTTACTGTACGCGACTCAATTACGCTGTGTGAACATAGCCTAAAGCTTTATGATTGCTATATATGAACATAACACAAATTATTTTATTTTTGTACCATAAAAAATACTGTGTTTCCCCGAAAATAAGACACTCTCTTATATTTATTTTTTATCAAGAAGACACACTATGGCTTACTTTTAGGAGATGCCTTATTTTTATTAAGTATGGTACAACAATTTATATTTATGAGTAAAACAGCAGACTCAGGTTTACTTTTTCCCCCTGAGGACACACAATACCTAAAGCAGAGCATCCTGCTCCTCACTTCACTGAGGAGACTTATTTTCACTTTCTATGTGCTTCTACTTCTAACACGCACAGAACGACCGGCAGAGGCGTAACTTCAAGCTCTTGGGCCCTAGTGCAAAAAGAGAAATGGGGCCCCCCAATTACTACGCGCCATTTACAATACTAGTGTCTTCCTATGTGGCAGGAGGGATTTTGGGTCCTCCAGGCTGCAGGGCCCGGTAGCGACTGCTACCGCTACACCCCCTGTAGCTACGTACCTGACGACCAAGACCTGACAGGGGGAGCCGACCTTGTTGATGGGGCCTTCTGCACTTCTCCGGTCACCTCCAAGATAGCAGCTGTCACGATGGGGCAGATGAGAAGGGCTGCTTGTCTTCTTTACCGCTCCTTGCCCGTATGCTGATTGCCACGCCTATCACTATGTTATGGCTTATATTGCGCAAATACTTAGAAATCCTGCTAGAGACATACTCAGAGATTTTATAGGTATGTCTTATTTTCGGGGGAAAAAGGGTAAATAAAGAATAGTAAAAACAGACTTTTTTTACTATTTTTTTCTCATATTATTAAAAAAATTTGCAAAATCACATAAAAAACCTTACATATCATGGCCAAAAGTTGAAAAAATTAGTAGAATAATTGAGCTCAAGAAAGTGTTATAGCGTTGAATTGAGGGTGTGATACAGAAAGAAAATCAGGAACTGATTAAACAAAAAAAAAACCTTTTGTCCCTTACGTTTTAGGAAGAATATGAGAGCTGCAGTATGATTCTCCATCTCTGATTGATTGCATTATCCATAGCATGTTTTGTAGCCTGTGTATCTGGTGGGCATACAACATGACTGAAGGCTTAGTGAAGAAGCTTAATAAAGCCGGGGGCAGGCAGCGCTGATGTCTTTGCTTTACTGCTGCTTCCTTTTCCACGGACCACCAATCGATCAGAACCACAATTACGATCAAACCATAGGAGACAGTGGTTACAAACCTTTTGCATTAATCGTGCTGCTAGGAATAAAAGGTCCTCCTTGGAAGAATGACATAACTGCTTAATATCTTCTGAAGGATTGTAAAAACTATGATCGATTCTTATACTGCCATTATTCTCAGGTTGTATATACTTTGTTATCGCTTACTTCAATGTATAATGTATTCGTATAGAGAGATCAATTAATCAACCTATTTCATATTTATCTGATGTTCTGTCTGTTCAGTGACATATCTATAGGGGTCGCATTGTTTGCAGCACTCACCAGACTAGCACTGACGGTCCACCAAGGATTGAACAGCATGCTTCTGAATTACTCTGCCCAATGATAAAACAAACTGTGCAACCAAACAATTACAGCTACAGTCCTCTGTACCCCTCCCTGCCCTCATCTCTAGGATTAGCATCTGATGGACACAAAGAGGGGCATGTATAAAAACTGGCAGGGTCTAAAACTTTCTTTGTTGCTCATAGCCATCAATTAGAGTTCTCCTTTCATTGTATGTAAAAAAAGAAGAGCTCTGATTGGTTTTTGTGGGCAACAAAGAAAGTCTGAAAGAGGACCTATCACCACTGAGCATATTAAGCTAAATTGCTGTAGGGAGGACATAAATATGAAAAAAAGAAATTTTAAAAATCCCTTTGGGACCCTAAAAGGACTGGAAACCCAGTCTTTTATTTTTTGGGGCATTTAGCTAGTAAAACTTTTTTATGGGACCCCGGCCCAAATTTGGGGAAGGCGGGCCCTAGCGCGTTGTTGAAATTGGGCCCAACCCCCCTGTTTTAAAAGTTTTGTATGCCCAGGATTCCAAGCTTGATGCACTGTATTTCAAAACCTCCGCCCCTGTTTTTTTTAACCCTTCACCCCCATATATCAAACCCTTTTATGTTGTGGGGTTTAACTTAGATGTATCAGATAGGTCGCATGTTTGATTCGTGCACTTTATCTTTTGTTTAAATTTAAAACCTTTTTTGCTTAATGTCTATGTGTCAATTTTGATTTTGTGTATCTTTTAATCAAACCGCATTTTCTGGGGAACTTTGATCAGCGAAACCCCCAAAATTAAAACAACCGGGGAACTTTTCGGGTTTGTTAAACCCTGTCAAAATGAAAAAACACCTTTGACGGAAACATGAGGGGACCCTCATTCTGTTTAATTTGGTTTTTTGTTTTGCTGCAAAAGGTCATCAGTCCGTGGGGGCATGATAAAAAAATTAAAAAGGATTTTTCTTACCTCCGGGGCCGCTCTTGTTCTTTTACTGCGGCCGTCCCTGTGATTCCCCTGTAGTGTGAATGTTCATATTTTAAATGGGATAGGTAAGCTGTTACGGCCAAAGTGTCATGGGGCCACATGGACATTGCCCTGTGTCGGTGCCCCGTTAGTAAAGGGGGATGACATTCACAGCTAAGGGGGAAAATCACGGGGACGGCCCCCAGTGACGAACAAGAGCGGCAGGAGGAAAAGAAATTTCCCTTTTATTTCTCATCATGCCCTGATGAATGATGACCCTTCGGGCGCATAAGAAAACCATTTTAAAATAAAGGGTCCAAAAGGGCGCCATTGGTGTCTGTCAGGAAACAAACCCAGTCCCCGTTATTTCCGTTTTTTGGGTCCTGGGATGAAACAGGGAAACGGAAATAACGCAAAATGTAAACCCGGGCCCTAAACAGCAAAAGCCTCAAATATCATTAGATACACCGGTCACAAAAAAAATTAACACTTGATAGAAAACGCAAAACCTGCTAATCCCTTATTTGATAGAACAGATGGGGGCCTAAGGGCCCCAATTTGGATTATAATGGGCCTTTTCACACAGCATTTTTGGATCCGTTTTTGGATCTGTGTTGGGCCAAAAACCCGGCACCCCAAAAAAACGCTGCAGCCAATGGGATCCAAAAAGTATAAACTTTAGTGCCTGTTTGGATGCAGCAGGATCGAAAACACTACATTTACTATGGGGGCTCTGCTGTTTTTTTTGGAACGGTTCTAAAAGACACAATAGACATGCCTAAAGTTTCCTCTTTGGGGAAATTTGCCGATGCGTGTTTCATTTTTAAAAGCAATGTAACTCACATTGCTAATTATTAAATACGTGTTTGGGCCCTTTTGGGGTCCGAAAAGACGACCCAAAAAACATTTTTAAAAAGTGTTTGTTCACCAGCCCCCACACGCCGTGTGAACATCCCCTTAGGCTATGTTCACAGGGCCCTTATTTGCGGGGCGAAATTTTTGCCCCGCAATTACGCCTTTGGGGAAAGGGGGAGGGGGGGTTTTGGGGGGGGCACCTCGCCGGAAAAATAGACTTTCATTACTGGGCGGCTTTATGTCACTTATCCCCCCCGCGGCGTATTCGTCGGGAAGGGGGGGAGACGTAATCTATAGTTCTCTATGGGGGGGGCCCCTGTGGTTTTAACCTTTAATGACGGGGCGTATTCCGCCGAAATTTCTTTCCGTACGGGGGTTTAATTAGGGAAATGAAATTTGCCCCAAAATTTTTAAAGCCGTGTGAACATAGCTTTAGAATCGTGGGGGACCTCTGTGTTTAGTCTAGTGTGGGGGTGGGCAGTTTACGGAGGGCCTATGTTGCTTTCCCCGGCGCCACTGCCATAAGAGCAGTCTGGGCCACCCGCCCCAAAACTTGCTGGCTTTCCCCCAAGAGTTCAGACTTGGCCCAAATAAACGCATAATGCTTGTGTGTCCTTTAGGCACGCAACAGCCCAATTAAAAAGCGCAGTCTTTCCCGGGCGGGGGGTAGCCCATGGAATCCATTTTCTGTCCGGAAGGGGTGTATGGATGAAAATTGAGGATGGTTTAATCGGGTTTTCCCGAAGGATTTTGCTGGTTGGAAAGGGACAGGCGGATATATACCTTCCCAAAACCAAACCGGATCCCTTTAGGAAAAGTCCAAGGGTTTTTTTATATAGTTTGAAATTTTATGGGGTTAGTTATGTAGATTTTTATTTATGTATTGGTTTTGTAGATATAGATGAAAAAGGGCTGTGTGTGTTTTATATATCATATATTTTTTATGCAGTTGATGTGTAAAATGTTTTTAAAGTGTATGTATGGAAAATGTTTTTGTGCCTTTTTGTTTTTATATACAATTTTGTATATAAACAAACATATTTTATTTAATTTTTTATTTATATTATATAATTTTATAAATATTATATATATATACCCTAATACATAATAAATACAAAAAACAGGCAAACAAAAGATATGCAAAAATGCCCCTTCACAAATTTTCCATGTAAAATTTCCCACTTTCTTTATAAAATATACAACAACACAGATTTTTTAAATTTTTTTCTACACACCAAATATACATTAAAAACAATCTAATAAGCCAGTGTTCACAAAGGCTTTTTCAAGCCGTAATTGCGGGCCCGGATTGGGGCTCGCCCTTTTTGGTTTAATTTAAAGGGGGGGGGCCGGGGCCCGGGGGCGGGGGGGGGAGCCGCTCCCGGCCCCCTAGACTTGGTTATCCCGGCGTGTATTGGGCCTTTGGTAATGTACATGTCACTTTCTCCCCCCGCGGCGGATTCGCCCCAGCGGGAGGAGCCGGAATCCCCTGTTTCTATGAGAACTTGGGGTTTTCCGTAATGACTGCGGACGGGTCGGGCCGTTTTGCAAACGCAAATCCGCGACGTACGGCGGCAATTTTGCCCGGGGAAATAAGGTGGGGAAAAGGCCCTAAATTTTACAAACCCTAGTTGCCAACTTTTGAAAATGAAAAAGAGGAGAAACCCTTTGGGGGGGGCGCCGTAGCAAAAATTGCATGGACCGCCAATCTTGTCGGATGCCCGCCCTTCTAAAAAACCACACCCACTCCACCTAACTGGGATAAAGGGTTTGGGGAAAAAAAAGCCCGGGGAGATGCCCTTATAGCCGGGTGTAGCCCCCTTTAAACCCGGTAGTGCCCCCTTTAAAAACCCGGGGATGCCCCTTGTAGACCCGTAGATGCCCCCTCTGTAGCCCGGTAGAGCCAAAAATTTTTTTCCGGGGAGATTTCCCCCCCTTTTTTTTGCCCCGGTAGGTGCCCCCCCTTTTTTAGCCTAGGGGAGGTGCCCCCCTTGTTAGCCAAGGGGAGGTGCCCCCGGTTGGGTTTGCCAAAGGGAGTGCCCCCCTTGTTAGCCAGGTAGTTTCCCCCCATTGTTGCCAGGTAAATCCCCCATTGTTGCCAAAGGGGAGTGCCCCCATCTTTTTAAACCGGTAGTGCCCCCTTGTTTTGCCCGGTAGTTTCCCCACAATTGGTTGCCCGGTAGTGCCTCCATGGTTGCCCGGTAGTGCCCCCCCTGTTGCCAGGTAGTGACCCCATTGTTTTCCCCGGTAGATTATCCCCCCTTTTTTGCCCGGTAGTGCCCCCCCTGTTGCCAGGTAGTTTTCCCCCCCTGTTGCCCGGTAGATGTCCCTTGTTGGCCCGGTAAATGCCCCCCTCCCGTTGCCAGGTAGTGCCCCCCCTTACTTTTTTGGGGAGGTAATGCCCCCCTTTGTTAGCCAGGTAGATGCCCATCTGTTGCTTGGTAGTGCCCCCTCTGTTGCCAGGGAGTGCCCCCATTGTTTCCAGGTAGTGCCGCCATTGTTTGCCCGGGAGTGCCCCCCTTTTCTTGCCCGGTAGGCCCCCCCCTGTTTTCCAAAGGGAGTGCCCCTCTGTTGCCCGGTGACCCCCCCCCTGGGTTTCCCGGTGTGCCCCATCTGTAAGCCGGTAGATGCCCCCAAATTTTTAGCCAGGTGATGCCCCCCCTTGTTGCCAAAGGGAGTTGCCCTTTTCGGGTTTTCCAGGGGAGATCCCCCTTACCTTTCCGGCTTTTTGCAGCACGGCCCCTCCGGAAAGATCTCCTCAGGGCGCGGGGGAAGTGAGAGCCCGCCCCGGGGGGCAATCCCCTCGCCGCTGATCTGTATGCACGGCGGCAAAAGACGCCCGGGCATACAGGGGGGGGGGGGGAAGGAGGGAGCCCCATCCCCCCTGCCCCCCCCCCCGCACATGGAAACCGCGGGGGGGTGAAACGGCCGCTGCGGCCGGCTTCACCCGGCCCGTTGGAGCGGCCCGGGGGGCGCCAGAGTAGCGCACCAGCGCTAATCTGTCCCCCTGCGGCCATTTAAAGAAAACCCCAAAGCCAATCCCCGGGAGGGGGGGGGGGGGGCCCCCAAAAGCCGGGCCCCCCCCCCCAAAAAAGGGGGGGGGAGGGTTTGGGTGTATGTGTAAAACCCCATACAAGTCTGGGAGCAGGGTGTGGGGCATTGTGGGCTGTATGGAGTGGGGGGGGGGAGGGCCTGCCCGACCAGCCCCCTGTACCGCCAGCCCGTGATTCTCTCCCGTTTTGGGGAAAAACTGCTGCTTCCATCACCCCTCTGTTTTTCTAAGAAGATAGAGGAAGCCTGAGCTTTATAAGAGGGCGCCCCTTTTCTTCCCCGGGGTTTTTGCATTTTTAAAACTGCGTTTATAGTTCAGAGCAGGGGCTGGGAGACGGAAATAGTGAGGGTCCCCCGGAGCTCTCCCGAGGGAGCAGCTTTAGCCCCGGGCCCCTCCGCACTGCCCCACCAGACTTTTTAAATTTGTTTCAAAGGTTTTTCCCGTACCCCGGGAGTCTGTGCCCCCTGGGGTTTTTGGGTGGGGGTTTTTAGGGGAACAACGACCCGGGCATGCCGGGGGGCTTCCCGGAGAGCTCCCTGGGAGCGACTTTAACTTGAAGTGGGGGAAGAGAAACAGATGGTAACTTTCACTGGGAAATGGTTTTAATTTTTTAAATTTTCTTCTAATGCAAAAACCCTTTTTTGTTTTTTAAAAGCTTCCAGTTTTTATGAATTTAAAAAAAAAAAGTTTATTGGTACTCTTTAATTATGTGCACATGGGTTTTTCAAGGGGTTTGCGGTGGTACTGTCCTTTCTTTTTCATTCCCCTTTCTTCCCAAAACAAAAGGGGAGTGGGTTGATACCCCTTAATTTTTTTTTTTTTTTTTTGGTCTCATCTGAACCCTGGGCCTTTCCCTGGGCTCCTCTGGATAAACCATATTTTTTTTGGGGAAAATTTTTAAAAGGGCCGGCACGTGCGGGTTTTGGCAGTTGGGGGCTTTGTTGTGCCTTTTCAGGTTTTTGTATATTAATTACGGTAATTTTTTGAGACTGTGGTCCCAGCTCTTTTCAGGTCATTGACCAAGCCTTCTTTTGCAGTTCGGGCTGATTACTGACCTTTTCAGATTTATTTTACCCAAAGGGGGGGATCTTGCGTAGAGCCGCGATTTTAGGAGGATTGATATTTTTGATCCAGGGCAGCACTTCCAAAAACAAAGTGGAAATTTTTTTTCACCCAAAAAGTGTAAAAAAAGATTGCCAGTCCTCTTGTGTGTCTTTTATTTTAAAATTGCACCAAACAGGTTTTTGAATTTTCACCCAAACTGTTGGGGCAAAATTTTCCCGTAGCCCCTCCCCGATTTTGTAGGTCCAAATCTTGGGCCTTTTTCAGCTCTTGGCCTTGGTGGAGGGGGTTTGGGAGTGTAATTGATTGTGTGTTAAAGGGGTTTTTTTACGGTTTAAAAAGGATAAAAAGGTGCAATTTTAAAAAGAAAAATGAGTTCAAAAGGGAGGGGGGATTCTTAAAGAAAAAAATATAAAGGGTTTTTGATCCAGAATTCTTGCTGGTTGGTCCCGTGATCAAAATTTCTTTTTCATGCAATAAAATGCTAATTTATTATTTTTAAAAAAAAAAAAATCATTAATGTGGTTTTCTGGATTTTTTTAGATTCTATCACAAATTGGAATGTAATTATATACAAAAATTTCCGACCTCTCCATTCCCCTTTTTTACCCGTGTATCAAATTTCTGTAGGTTTTACCCCGCGGTCCTTGCCCCTTGGGCTGTCGCCGGTCTGGCCTGCCCTTTTCTCGTGGGGCTTCCCTTTTTTAGGGGGTTTCCCCGGGGGCCTGTGTTCTTGTTGTTTTCTTGCCGTCCTGTTGTTCTTGATTTTCCTGGGATCCTGTACGTGCCTGCACCCCCCCTAGGGTGACGCTCGAGGCCCGCTTCCCGCCCCTTTTTAGCTTCTCTGTCCTGTTTTACCTTCTCTTGCCCTTTCCCCGACTTTTAAGAGGAAGTTTATGTCTTTGCTCTGGGGGCAGTCCCTTTTTTTGTCTTAGGGTTTTGGTTTCTGTGTCCTTTTGAGCCCTGCCGCTTCTTAGGTCTGCTTTTTTGAATTAACCCTGAGATGTGGGTTTAGTTTTCCCGCAGTTTACCGAGCCCTGACCCCCTGTCTGTGGTTTTTCTGGGGGTTGGTCCCTATACCCGGGCCTGAAACCCTTTGTGTTTATGCTTTTTTGGGGCTCTTAAGTTTACCTGCTGTACCCTGCCCCTTATACCCGTCCAGTAACTTTCTGTACCCGCTGTTTTTTCCCTTTTCCGTTACCTGCTGATCCGCCGTTTTTTCATGTCCCAGTACCTGTATACCCCGCTTTAATCGTTTTCCGCTGTTCCTGTCTTCCACCACTTTTTGTTTCCTGGAATTTCCCCGTCCTTTCATTCGGCTGTCACCTAGGTAGCCACGCCAGGGGTAAAACGAACCCGGGGGGTTCCCCGGGATCAAAAGGGCCCTTCTGCTTTGCGGAGGGCTTTCCCGGTGAAGGCCGGGGGCCCCTTAGGGGGCCCCGGGTTTACAGGGTTATTTGCCCCGGATTGCGGGGCCTTTCCTGCGGGGGGCCCGGGTTTGCGTGCGTACGG
This sequence comes from Phyllomedusa bahiana, assembly GCA_025379985.1. Taxonomy (NCBI): domain Eukaryota; kingdom Metazoa; phylum Chordata; class Amphibia; order Anura; family Hylidae; genus Phyllomedusa; species Phyllomedusa bahiana. Next base: position 15,460 of record JAODAL010035389.1, on the reverse strand, counting down.
CGCCAAAACCGTCGGAGTAATTACGGTAATCCCAAATGTCTCATAGAGAACAGTGGGGAATTTCCCTCGGCCCCCCCCGTCGGGGGAATTCCCCCGCGGGGGGAAAAAAGTGAAAATGCAAAATTATTTAAAAGGCGCGTACGGCCGGGAGATAATTTCATTGTTATGGGGGGGGGAAACGGCGCCCCCCCCGCGCTCCCCCCTTATTTTACGGCAGATTTTTTCGGGTCAAATTTTGGCGCACAAATCCGGTTTGGGAATTAAACCCCCTGAAAACCCCGGGCCCTTTGACTCCCCTCCCTGGCGTGGTTTTCTATTTTACCTTTTTCACCCGTGGTGGGTTTAAAAGTGGATCCACACCCGGTTACCAGCCGGGTCGGCCCTCAAACGCTTAATGTTACCAAAAGGATCGTTTTTCAAAATTTTTTATTTTCCCCAAAATTTTAATTTTATTTTTTTTTATTTTTTAAAAAAATTTTTTTTAAAATATATTTTATTATATTTTTAAAAATATTTAATTATTATATATAATTTTTTTTTTTTTTTTTTTTTTTGATTTGGGGTGGGTATTATTATTGTAGGGGAATGTTTTTATTTTGCCCGTTTTACATGCAGCTTAAATGTTCTGTTTTTCGGGTTTACATTACTTAAACCCCCTTTTGCAAAAAGTTTTGGTTTTTGGGTTTTTTTTCAAAATACCAAATTTTTGGGTTTTTTCTCTTTTGGATGTGGCCCGTTAATATTAAAAGTGCGATCTTGTTCTTTTTCCTTGTTAATAGGGACATTCCAAACAAAACCCCAATGATTTGAATAATAATGGTTTGGGAAATTTTTTTTTATAACAACGGGAAATTTTTATATTTTAATTTTAAAAGGATTTAAAAAAATTTCCCACCCTCCATTTGTGTGCCAAAAACAAGCTGGGCCGTAATGTATGCAAAAAAGGGTTTCCCCCGGGGGCCTAATGTGGGGTTAATATATCCTATCCCGGTCCTATTCTCATTGTTGTGATCAAAAACAGTGAGAGGGATGAGGAGAAACTTTAGAAAGAGATGAGCATTTTGGCCCCATAAAACGCGCATGGTGGAAAGTCTTTTTTAGCGTTAAATTCCCCCGGTTTTTTTTAGTTTTCTGTGGGTTTTGTTTCCCTTTTTTTTAGGAGTTGGGTTTTGGTTTAAAATAAAAAACCGCCCCTAGGGGGGAAAAAGTTTGGTTAATGGTTTGCCTCGATGTGGCTTTACCAGCTGTTCATAACGTTTATCACTGACCAGGCTGGAATGATGGAGAATTAAACTTTATCTTTTTATTAGTAACAGTAAATATTATGAAACCAACTCCCCCTCCCCCCCAAAAAAAACCCAGGAAAAACACAGACAGGACACAAATATGTGGGCAGGTATAACAGAGGCTGTGTGACCTGGTTTTAAAAGGGCCCTGTCAGCTGCAGGAATATAGAACCTTTTCATAAGAATTAGTGTGAAAAGTTGTAAAATAAAACCTTTGACCTTAACCTTAAAGGGGTTGTCTCACTAGAAAGATTTCTTTTATGTTAAAGATCTTGCAAAGACAAGTCACTTTGCAATATATGTCCATTAACAGTGTCATACCTATTCTGAGATATCCCCTATTCTATGGGCTGAATCAGCTCCTCAGGTCGCAATAGCTACAGACCTGTTTGATCTTTCCTGATCGGTTGCCAGCACTGGTTGCTATAGCTACAGACCTGTTCAATCTCTCATGATAGGCTGCCAGCACTGGTTGCTATAGCTACAGACCTTGCTTCTACTACAGCCTAGTGGAAGCCAGTAAACACACCCCTGAATTCAAAATAAAACCAAGAAAACAGGACTGAGATAAGATGAATCAATGTAGTGAGACAACCCCTTTAAACCTAGTCAGAATCCTGAGCATAACAATAACCCTAAGTTAGGGTAAAGTTCAGGGGCGTAACTAGAAATCGCTGGGCCCCAAAGCAAACTTTTCAGTGACCCCCCCCCCCCCAAAAAAAGTACGAATTGCGTGTATTCTTTATAAATCTTACATAACAGGGAGAACCGGACTGTGAAATTGCTTTATCACTTAAATAATACACAGCAGTAAAAATTTAATGTTTTCTATGTTTTATGTCTGTGCATGCGCTTTTTAAAAACCCGTCTCTAGCGGGCCCAAATTTAACAGGGCAACCCAAAGGGCCTTATTTGGGCCCCCACTGCCATTGCAACCATCCACACCCGGGCCATCATGTTCACGTTGCCGATGGTTACCAGAGGAGCTCCCCCTTCCTCTGTTAATCACGGGGGGTTTGCGGGTTCCCTACTTTTTGTCAAAACCATTTTGGGGGAGAGGGGGGGTTGTTAAAATTTAGGACTTGTGCCAATTTAAAATTCCAAGCTCCAGGCTTTTGCTCACACTGGCTCTAAACGCTGAAACTGCTGGACCCTATATGAACCAGAAAAAGGCAACAATCCTGTATGAGGGGGGCCCCATAGGGCTTTTGGGAATAATTCCCTGGGGGTTTTTAAACCCCTTAACGACTTTGGGAAAGGGGAACCCCAATACACACGGTGGGGCATCAGTGCAAATTTGAAATTAAAATTTGCTCAATCCCAACCTGCCCTTCCCCGGGGAAAAGAGGGCCGGGGCCCGCCAAAAATCAATGAAAACTGTCCCACCATCTTTGTACACCCCTTTTGAAAGTATTACAAATGCATTAGGCTTTTTTAAATGTTGGGGGTTTTGTGCACCCAAAAGTAAAAAAAAAAAAAAAAAAAGTTTTTAAAGGGTTCAAATCCCCCTTTTTTCCCCTTTTTTTTAAATTTTTTTTTTAAAATAAAAAACAATTTTTACACATATTTGGTATCACCGTGCCCAAAAAGCCCTAAATTACTAAAATCTAGGTTTAACTATCCCTACGCTGAGCACCAAAGAAAAAAAAAATTTCCCAAAACGCCAAAATTGTTTTTTTTTTTTTTTTTGGTCATTTCACTTCCCAAAAAAAATTTGGGGAAAAAAGTGTAATAAAAAATCCCTTTTGTTTCCCAAAACGGGTAGCAATAAAAAGTGCCTTCACCCTAAAAAAAATGCCACCCCACTCGGGTCCAAGGTTTTTGTACAAAAAAGTTTTTGGTTTTGCAAAAAATTTTTGGAATTTTTTAATGGTCCCAAAAACAAAAAGGAAACCCTACTTTTTGGAATTGGGGGGATCCCGTATAAAACCCTTTTAAATACAGTTTAACCCCAAGTTTTAAATTACTGCAGGGGTAAATGCCCTAAAAAAAACCCCCCAGAACATGGTGCAAGAAACCTTTTTTTTTCACGGTTTCCCATATATTTTAGGGGGTACTTTTAAAGGACCTTTTAAATTTAAACCCTTTTCCCTTGCAAAACAAAAGGCCCTTTAAATTTGGGGGAAGGGGGAAAAAATTAAAAAAAGTTAGGGGCTTGGGAAGGGGGCAGGGAAAAAGGAATTTAAAAAAAATAAGAAATGGCCTGCTGAAACGTAATTTGGGTACCCCGGGATTACTTTATAGCCCTATGGGACACTTGTATATACAGTTTGGGGGAAAGGGGTGTTTTTTATATTGAAAACCCCAAACCCTAAGGCCGGGGTTCACAAAACATTGCAGGTTCTGTTGGGAAACCCTCCGTCAAAATTTTTCCATTGAGAAAAAACATAAAAAAAGCGCAGCAAGCCGCGCTATTTTTGATGTTTTAAACGCAGGACCCCAAAAGGGAAAAAACAAACAAATTATGAAATTTTAAAGATCAGGAGGGCCCGGGTCTTTTGGGCCCAGGGGGGTTTTTTTTTTTTAGGATTCTTGGTTTTTTTTGGGTTTTTTATTGGGATTTGGTTTCTTGTTCCTTTTTCCCTTTTGGTTTTTTGGGGGTTTTTGGGTTTTTGGGTTCCATTGTAAAACGGACCCCTCAAAGGGCCCCGCCCGTTTTTTTCCTTTCTGTGGTTGGGAAAGGGGTTTTGCGGCTAAAATTGGGAGTGGGGTTTTGGGGGGTTACAAGGCGTTGAAAATGTTGAAAGTTGGGCCCCCCCTTTATAAATGGAAGACCCCCGGGCCCGGAAAATAATTGGGAAAATTTGTTTTTATTTTTTTTAAATTTTGAAAAAAGATTTTGGTGTTTAAAAATGGAAAAATGAAAGGAGGAAAAAAAAAGTGCAGACGGGCCCCTGCACGAAAGGGGCCCCCCGTGTCAGCACACACAGTCCACGCCCCCTCCCGGGAGCAATAAAGAAACCATTCCCCCCTGCACCCTGCCCCCCCCCACTTTAAACCCCTGGTAGTCACGGGTTCGGCGGCAGCACATTTGAGGGGTTTGGCCGGGAGTCTAGTGTGAGCTGTGTTTTGGCTGTGGCTGCCTTCCCCCCTTTTGTCCGGGGGGACAGTGGAAAGAAACTGGCGAGCAGTCCGGGAACTCCTTTTTTCCCAGGGGTGGGGGAATGTGTTCTTCTCCTCCCCATCTTCCCCCTCCCTCTCTTAAACGTCTGCTGGACGGGGGGGGGGGGCTGTGACCTGCCCCAAAGCAGCTCCCCGCCCGCTCTGTCCAGCCCCCCAGTTCTACAGGGGGCTATATGAAAGCGTCGGGCCAGCGGGCTGATAACAGGGCCCCCGGCGGGGAAAACTTGGGGTTACTTTCACTGCCGGCCGGGCCCAGGGGGGGAAACCCAACAAAAGTTGGGCAATGTAGTAAGGGGCTGCAACGGGGCCCCCCCAAAAAGGGGGGGGGGCCCCGTAGCAACTGCTTTGTCTGTTTTCCCCTTGGGTTCCGCCCCTGGGTAAATTTTTAAAATATCTGCGGGGCCTCCCTTTTACGGGATCCCCATAAACCTTTGTCGGGTTTGGGGTTTATATCACGTCCAACTCATATTCGGGTACACAAAAGGAAACAAAAGTGACTTTGGGGTGCGGAAGGGAAAAGGTGAGGGGGGGCCCCCTTTAAGCTAAGCCTGCAGGCCATTTTCAAAAACCTTATCAAAACCCCTAACCCCAAAAAACACGGGTTCTTTTGTTTTTTTTTTGCGATTTTCAGCAAAAATCTATTTGGTCAGACCCGAACACAAGTAAAGGTAAAAATAAGTTGGGGGCTTTCAGTTTTTCCCCGGGTCTATTTTTTTTTTTTGAGACATTTGACACTATTTGTTTACGGGAAACTTTAAAAAGAACCTTTCTTGTCGAACAGAAGGAAAAACCCCCGGGGCAAAATTTTTTAAAAAAAAATTTTTTTTTTAAAAAATTTTTTTTCCAAAAAAAAAATTTTTTTAAATTTTTTTGGGGGGAAAAAAAAATTTTTTAACCCACTGGGGAAAAAAGGGGCCCTTTTTTCCCAAACCCCAAAAAAAAAAATTTTTTTTTTTTTTTTAAAAAATTTGGTGGGGGGAAAAGCCCTTTTTTAAAATTTTTAAAAAAAAAATTTTTTTTAAAAAAAAGGGTAAAGGGGGTTTTTCGCCTTTTTTTTTTTTTTGGGGGGGGGCCCCCCCAAAAAAAAAAAAAAATTTTGTGGAAAAAACCCCCCGGGGCCCCCCCCGGGAAAGCCCCCTTTTTGGGGGCCCTTTTTTAAAATTTTTTTTAAAAAAATTTTTTTTTTCCCCCAAAGAAAACCCAAAAAAAAGGGGGTTTTTTGGGGTTCCCAAAAGGAAAAAAAACCCCCGGGGGGGGAAAAAAAAAAAAACCCAAAAAAAATTTTTTGGGGGGGGAAAGGGGGGGGGTTTATGGCCCCCGCGGGAAAAAAGGGGGGAAAAATTTTTTTAAAAAAAAAAAAAAAGGAAAAAAAAAAAAAAGGGGGGGGGGAAAAATTTTGGGTTTTTAAAAAAAGGGCTTTAAGGGAAAAAGGGGGGCCCTTTTTAAAAAACCCCCAAAAAAAAAAAAAAAAAGAAGGGGGGGGGAAAAAAAAATTTTAAAAAAAAACCCCCCCTTTTTAAAAAAACCCCGGGGGAAAAAAAAAAGGGGGTTTTTTTAAAAAATTTTGGGGGGAAAAAAGGGGGGGGGGGAAAAAGGGGGGCCCCCCTTTTTTAAAAAAAAACCCGGTGGGGGAAAAAAAATTCAAAAAAAAGGGGGGGGTTGGGTTTTGGGGGGGGGGGTTTTTTTTTTGGGGGGGGGGGGGGGGGGGTTAAAAAGGGGGGGGAAAAAGGGGGTTTCCCCGGGGGGAAAAAAAAAACCCCCGGGGAAAATGGGGGCCAAAAATTTGCCTTTTAAAAAGGGAAAGGGGGGAAAAAAGGGGGGCTTGGGAAAATTTAAACCCAAAAAAAAAAAAAATTTTTGGGGGGGGGGGGTTTGGGGGGAAAAAAAAAAATTTTAAAAAAAAAGGGGGTTTTGGGGAAAAAAAAAAGGGGAAAAAAAATTTGAAAAGGGTTTTTAAAAAACCCCCAAAAAGAAACCGGGGCCCCTTTAAATTTTTTTTTTCCCCCTTTTTAAAAAAACCCAAAAAAAATTTTTTTTAAAAAAAAAAAAAAAATTTTTTAACCCCTTTTTTTAAAAAAAAATTTTTTTTTTTTAAAAATTTTAAAAAAAAAAAATTTTTTTCCCCCAATTAAAAAAAATTTAAAAAAATTAAAATTTATTAAAAAAAAAAAAGAAAAAAAAAGGGGTTTTTTGGGGGGGGAAAAAAAAAAAAATTTTTGGCCCCAAAAAAACCCCCCAAAAAAAAAAAATTTTTTTTGGAAAAAGGGGGGCCCCCAAAATTTTTTTTTTTGAAAAAAAAAAAAAAAAATTTGGGGGAAAAAAAAATTTTTTGGGGGTTTTTTTTTATTTAAAAATTTAAAACCCCCCAAATTTTTTTTTTTCCCCCTTTTTTAAAAAAAAAAAAGGGGGGGAAAAAAAAAAAATTTCCCAAATTTTTTTTAAAAAAGTTTTTTTTTCCAAAAAATTTTTTAAAAAAAAAGGAAAATGGAAAAAAAAAAAAAAAAAAAATTTAAAAAATTTTTTAAAAAACCCGAAAAATTCCCCCCCCCAAAAAAAAAAAAGGGGAAAATTTTTTGGGGGGGAAAACCAAAAACCCCCCCAAAAAAAAAAAAAATTTAAAAAAAAACCCCCCAAAAAAAAAAGGGGGAAAAAAAAATTTTTTTTCCCCTTTTTTTAAACCCCAAAAAAAAAAAAAAAAAAGGGGGGTTTGGGTTTTTGTTTCCCCTTTCCCTTTTTTAAAAAGGGGTTTTGGTTTTTCCCCCAAAAATTAAAAAAAAAATTTTTTTTCCAAAAAAATTTTAAATTTCCCGAAAAAAAAAATTTTTTTGAAATTTTAAAAAAAGGGTTCTTTCCCCCCGGGGGGGGGGGGGGGAAAAAAAAAAAAAAGGGGGGGCCCCAAAAAAAAAACCCCCCAAAAAAAAAACCCCGGAAAAAAAAACCGTTTTTCCTTGGAAAAGGGGGGGAAATTTTTTAAATTTTTAAATTTGCCCCCGGGGGGTTTTGTAATTTTTTAAAAAAAAAATTTTTTAAAACCCAAAAAATTTTTTTTAAAAAAAAAAAAAAATTGGAACCAAAAAAAAAAAAGGGCCGGGGGGGGGCCCCCCACCAAAAAAAAAGGGGGGGGGGGGGGGGGGGGAAAGGGGGTGTTTTTTGGGGGGGTTTTTTAAAAAAAACCCCCAAAAGTTTTTTTTTTTATTTTTTCCCCCTTAAAAATTTTAAAAAGGGGCCCCCCCAAAAATTTTTCCCCGGGCCCTTTTTTTTTTTTTTATTTTTTTCCCAAAAAACCTTTTTTTAAACCTTTTTTTAAAAAAAAAATTTTTTTTTTTTTTAAAATTTTTTTTTGGGGCCCCGGAGGGGGAAAAAAAAAAAAAAAAAAAAAGGGGGGGGAAAAAATTTCCTTTGGGTTTTTTTGGGGAAAAAAACTGAACAAAATAATTTTTAAAAAAATTTTTTTTTTTTTTTGGGTTTTCCCCGGGGGAAAAAAAAAAATTTTTTTGGTTTTTTCCCCGGGGGTTTCCCCAAAAAATTTTTTTTTTTTAATTTTTTTTAAAAAAAAACCCCCCTTTTGGGGTAATTTTTTCCCCCCCCTTTTTTTAAAAAAGGATTTTTTTTTTTTTTTAAAAAACCCCTTTTTTTAAAATTTTTCCGGGTTTTAAAAAAAAAGGGGGATTTTTTAAAAAAAAAATTTTTTGAGCACCATTCATTCCAGGCTGATGTACAAGCAAAGAATAGTGTACATATAATGAGACCAGGGTAAATATTAACACTAAATAAACTGAAACAGAATAAAAGAGGAACCTGCTTGTGAGAGCTTACAATCTACAATGGAGGAGGAAGAAGATAAAAAGTGAGGGACGGTGGAGTTTGTATTACGGTAGAGTGACTGCAGGGTTATTTGTATAAGTTGTAGGCTATCCTGAAGAGTTTTATGTTCTAGTAAGTGTAATCAACACGCCAATTCAACGTAATGTAGAAAAAAACTAACTATCCAAAAACATTAACCCCTTAAGGACCAGGCTTTTTTTTCTTTGTCACGTTTGTTTTTTCTTTCATGCCCATTTTTCCATATAAAGGCTTTGTTTTTTGTGGGACGAAATGTACTTTTTAATGGTACCATTGACCATACCATATAATGTACTAGAAAACCCCCAAAATTAAGTGAGGTGGAGTGTGAAAAAAAAACTAATGACGGGGTATTCATTTTCATGGAGTTCCCAGTGCAGTTTAAATGTGGAGTAAATTTGCACTGCAACATCATATTCTGTGAACAATAACTTTTGTCATTGCTGACAACAAAAGTGAGTACTCCCCTAAGGGAAAATGGACAAATAGTGCCCAATTTGGCATTTTTCCTCCACAGTCTCATGTGACTCATTAATGTTTCAGGGTCTCAGATGTGAATGGGGAACAGGTATGTTCAATTTGGTGTTATCTTTCTCACACTTGCTCAAATTGGTCACTGGAAGTTCAACATGGCACCTTAATGCAACTGTCTAAGGATCTGAAAAAAAGACTTGTTGTTCTACGTAAAGAGGACCTAGGCTATAAGAAGAAACTGAGCTGCATCTCGATCGCCAAGACCATGCAGCAATTTAACAAGACAGGTTTCACTCAGAACAGGCCTCGCCATGGTCGACAAAAGAAGTTGAGTGCACGTGCTCAGCGTCATGTCCAGGGGTTATCTTTTCAAAATAGACGTATGCATGCTGCCAACATTGCTGAAGCCTTCCAGTGCTCAGACAATATGCCACACACTACATCAAATTAGTCTGCATGTCTGTTGTCCCAAAAGGAGGGACAGGGAGTACTGGAACCATGTCCTGTAGTCTGATGAGTCCGAGATAAACTTAGTTGGTTCAGATGGTGTCAAGCGTGTGTGGCAGCAACCAGGTGAGGAGTACAGAGACAAGTGTGTCTTTTCTACAGTCATGTATGGTGGTCGATGTGTCATGGTTTGGGGCTGCATGAGTACTGCCGGTTGTTGGGAGCTACAGTTTATTGAGGGATCCATGACTGCCAACATGTACTGTGACATACTGAAGCAGAGCATGATCCCCTTCCTTCGGAAACTGGACCGCAAGACAGTATTGCAACATAATAACAACCCCAAACACATTTCCAAGACCACCATTACCTTGCTTAAGAAAATGAGAGTACAGGTGCTAGACTGGCTAAACATGTCTCCAGACCTAAGCCCTATCCCCCGTGAAGCCGACCCCAACGGAAAAAGGAGACTCATCCCGGAAAATTCACCCAGTGTGCAGGTCAGAGGAAAAAAATAAATAGTGAGGCACAGCACTTATGTAAACGATACTTTTAAAGCAGCATACAACGGGCAGAACACTAACTGCTGTTTGTGATACCATCTGTCCCCGTCTGTTTTATGCTGCAATTTGAATTAAAGTATCGCTACAAAGTTTACCGTGAGTGCCCCCCTGCTTTTCCCTAACTTGCTACTAAACCCATTGAGCCATCTGTGGGCCATCGTCAACGGATGCGAAGAACGCATGGTTTTTCTAAATCACTACCAGCTCCATGATGTCATCATGGAGGAGTGGAAGAGGATTCCAGTGGCTGTAACCTGTGAAGCTCCAGTGAACTCCATTAACGGCAGGTGTCAGTCGTATCTAACAGCCAGCACTGGCTGTGTATGGAGCGGGCCCCACGAGTGAACCTGCTCAATACTACCTTACAGTCCCTAAGTACTAGTACTTCATGGTGCGCTGAGAGGTTAAAGAAAATTAGTGGAACATCTAACAATAAACTTGTTGACTTTCGATTGACAGAACTGTAATGGCAGTTCTGGACTATAACCAAGGATGTAACAATCAGTACAGGACAAGTAATGCAATGTATGTATAAGGCTATGCAACCAACTATGTAGATTCTACTATACATGTTTTACAATGGAGTGGACATACCCTTTAAATCATAATAAACCGAAATCCTAATGTTATTACTGAAGGTCTCCAATGTTGAGTCATATTCTTTACACATCTATCTTGAACTTTCCTCATTTTAGATAAATTTCCATGGCAGGGTGTAATCCGATGTTTTCTGAAACATTTTATGTCCTGAATGTTCTCATAATTATTTATGAAGAGAGAAAACCAACATATTTTTCTTCATTAGTAACAGCTTAGATGCTGAAAACAAACCTGCTAGCAATTAAGTGCAGACACCGGTGGGCACCCTGAAGTGGAGGTCACCCTGTGCCAACCACTTCAAGTTACACTTCACTATATTCATTTTCTCACAGAATTTCCATGACATCTTTTCAGCTTTCCTTTGTGTTATTTTAATGATGTTATATTTAATACCTGTTATATCTAGTATGGCCATTAGCATTCTGTGCTCACTATCAGATATGCTAGGTGCCAAAAGAAAAAGTGCCCCTTGTCATCGAAAACGTCTAATCGGATTGATCTAACCTGGGCTACATTAAAACAATATGTAAAGGAGAAAGTCATATGTTTATCATGTTTATATTTACATTGGAAATGGTCTATATCTAGAAATGTTTAGACACAAAAATAAATAGAATTTTTTAATATTTTAAGAGTTTAAACCAACACAGCAGGAAACATCTCAGTGCTCTCAGGAACAAGGCCCACTCACTAACGCCACTGGTTATGTGTTTACTAGTTCAAAACCATTAAATCAACTGTTGGGTTACTGCCAGTTGTGAATGAGAAACTAAAAAAAAACCCCACAAATTAAAAATGAACACTGTAAAAAGAATGACGGGCACCTTATTACCGGATTTATAAAGATTGGCGTCCAACCACGCAACCATCTGGACCCAACCTCACCCAAAGCCAAGTTGGACCTCCTACTCCCTCTCCGTTAACCTTTGCAAACCCTAACCACTGTAGTAATTCAGCACTGCTACTATGCAATGAAGTTCCAAGATTATTTCTTAAATCGTGTTTCTCCAATCTCAGAAGGAAGACATTCACATTGGGATAAGCTGTAGTACTAGCCCCAACCCTTAGACTAGTAGAGTACTTCTGGGGAAAAAACAGATTATTTTTCTAATCCAATACATCCCTTTTAATGGTGGAAAGAAGTTGCTTGAAAAGGCAAACAAAACAGTTCCAGACGGATGGCTCACCTGCAAGGGGCTGAGTTGTAGTAGTCCTAAAGGATCTGTAGTGTGTGTTGCCATTCCATGTGCACCGCCGGCCAAGCGGGGAACTAGCTGCAGATTCCGGAAACTCCGATACAGCTCCACATTGAGGCTTGAGCCAAATATTACATATGAAATCTTACATTTCTTGCTTTTTCCTTTCTCTATTACACAGCATTTATACCCAAGCTCCTTTCCCTTTATAGATACATACCCTTTTCAAATAGCCGCAGATTCCGGAAACTCCGATACAGCTCCACATTGAGGCTTGCACGGCCAAATGATTCCTTCGCCCAGGAGCGGTAAAAACGATCAATGTATTTAATTCATATAAAAGACAGCGATACGTACACAAGATACACGCTGTGTATCCCACAGACGCGTGTCGAAACACGACTGTGGGATACACAGCATGTATCTTGTGTACGAATGCCTGTCTTTTATATGAATTAAATACAGTGATTGTGTTTACCGCTCCTGGGCGAAGGATTCATTTGGCCGTGCAAGCCTCAATGTGGACTGACGAGTTTCCGGAATTTGGGGGCTATTTGAAAAAAGGGTATGATACTCTATAGAGGAAGGTCAGCTCTGGAGTATAAACTGCTGTGCAATACAAAGGGGAGACAAAAATTTAAAGATTTCATATTAAATTTTTTGCTTTGCACACTACAAGTTTTAAGTTTTATTTGGAAAAAAAATATTCTGTTGAAATAGATTTTTAGCAATATGCAACTTTCCATTTTTAGCTACAACATTTCACTGTTCTCTAAAAAATTCTGAAGAATTCTAAATTGCAGTATCGATATTGAGAGAAGCTATGGATATACTTAGTACTTACCAACCATCATATGTCATCTAAGTCCATCTCTCATGAAAATATCCCCTTTCCAATCCTTTAGATGTAAGATGTCAGAAGGGGTCATGCGGCTCTATTAGCAGGAGTGGAGAGCTGCTCTGACAGACCTATGATTACATGGTTGGCCACTGATTTGAATGACTGACATGTGTTAGTGCATTTCACTTCCATCCGCTACTGTAGTGGATATTGGGGGTTGATCATAAAAAATATTTGGGTTTAAAAAGAAGACACAGTCCACGAGTTCAACCAAGGGTGGGAAAATGTTGACAGAGGGGGCAAGGATTTTAAAAAACCCAGCCTCTCCACTGGTTAATCCCCGGAAAACCCACAAGACAAGAACCAATCGCTCCGAAGAACCCCACTCTGACCCCGAGCCTCCACCGCCAGGATCCAAAATTTTTACATAGCTACGTACGCTTTAAATTTTCTTTAGTTCCGGGTAGTATCAAGCCTTTTCTTGAAACTCTCTACATTCCTGCTGTGACCGCTCCTCGGGGCAGCTATTCCACAGATTCACATTTTTTTTACAGGAAAACGCTTTCCCTCGGGGTTTGAATCCTTTTTTTCCTTAGTCGAAAGGAATGTCCCCTTGTTTTTTTTGGGGGAGCTTCACTTGAAAAATTTTTCCCCATATTTTTTTTGTGGGGACCACTTATATTTTTTTATAAATTAACTTTCCCCCCAGAACCGTCTTTTCCAAAACAAATAAGTTAAATTCACTAACCTCTCCCAAAATTTAAAGGCTCCATTCCCCTATAATTTGGTTGCCTCTTTGCACTCTCTCTAGCTCCATTACATCCTTCTATAAAACTGGGGCCCAAACGAACAGAAATTTTCCAATTGAGGTCGCACCAATCTTTGACGCGGTAAATTTTACATCCTTGTCCCGCAGTCCATGCCCTTTTAATAACCCAAATCTTACTTGCCCAAGGCGCGTTTTACATTGCATGCTGTTCTGTAGTCTATGATCTAAAGAACCCCAACTTCCAACAAGCGATTCTCCAAAAAAAGGGGAAAAAAAAAAAAATTAAACACTTTAACCTCTTTGGCAAGTGGTGCCCCAACACCAGTGTGTCCAGGTCTGCTTTAAATTTATGAGCATTTCCAAGATTGCCTACCCTGCATACTTTGGTGTCATCGAAACCCTCTATTGAACCCTTCCAATATTTTTTTAATAAATACATTAAATAAGAGAGGACCCAAACTGGGCCTTGCGGCACACCACCACAACCGGAGACCAATCGGAATAGGATTCATTTACCACCACTCTCGAGAAAGATCCAGCAACATTTTTGATCCCAAATTACACACTGTTTTTTTCTAACCCAATGACTATTTCCCCAACAAACACTTATGCGGGACAGGTCAAATCCCTTTTCAAATCTAAAAACAATATCCACAGGGGTGCCCCCCTATCCAACTTCTACCCCTCTTTCAAAAAAGAAATCAATTGGTCTACAGCTTCTGTCCTTATAAATCCATGCTGGGCAATCCTAATAATATTGTGTTTTTCAAAAAAACTCCTGTATTAGTCCCTTATGACCCTTCAAACATTTTTTTCCCCACAACAGAGTTAAACTTACGGTCTATAATTTCCTGGGCAAGACTTGGAACCTTTTTTGAAGTGGGGGCTACATTTGCCTTGCGCCATCTCCTGGACTATACCCATTCCCAGAGAATCTCTAAAAAACATGTTTCAGGCACACCGAAACCGGGTGACTCTTAAAAACTCTTGGGGTTTAAGGCCATCAGGGCCTGGAGCCTTGGGGTTTCCTTCAGTTTTTTAAATTGGGGTTTGACTTTTTCTATACTGAGCCAATTAATTAAGCAGAAGTATTAACAATGGCAAAACCCTCAAAATTGCACTTGGGCCCACCCCCACAAATACTATCTCATTGATAGAAAATACTGAGCTGAAATACCTATTTAGTACCTCTGCCTTTTCTTGGGGCACCAGGACCACTCCCCATCACAGGCTTTTTAAAGGGGCCTACTTGCTCTGACTTTTGCTTTTTTGGGGATTTATAAAGCTTAAGAAATTTTTTGGGGTTATCTTTCTGTCCTTGGCACCTCCTTTCATTTTTAATTTTACTGCTTTTTTCATACAATGCCCTTTTTTTTTTTTTTGTTTATTGCCCTCAACAGAAGGTAAAGCCATGTTGGTTTTTGTTTTAAGTCGCCTATATTTTTACCCATAGGAATATATTTTGCAATAAATTTCCCCCCCAAATATATTTAAAAACTCCCCCATTTGGCTTCTAATCACTATTTGCTAATACTGCTCCCACTAGTCCTGTATTGCTCCCTCAATAAGGAAAATTTGGCCATTTTAAAATTTAAAAAGGTTTTTTGCCTTCCCCCCTGTTTTTCTTTTTTTTTCCAGTTTAAACTAAAATTTTAAATTTTATTGTGGTCACTGTTACCTAGATTTTCAGAAACCTTGACCGCTCCGACAAGTTCTGCTTTGTTTTAAAAATGACCAGATCCAAAAGAGCATCACTTCTAGTTGGACCCCCACAAACTGCCCCCTAAAATTTTCCTCAACAAATTGGGGGAACTTCCCTTTCCCTTTCAACGAGCGAATCGTGACCCCCGTCAATGCCTGGGAAATTAAGCACCCCTTTTTTATCACTGTACCTGCCGTGCTCCCGCACCATTTGATTATGGCACTGTTCTTCTATACCCAGTGATGTTCGGGGGTCCAAATTACACCAAAAAAAAATTTTCTGCAAACCCCCCTTGTATTTCCACCCCCAATGTTTCCTATCATTAGCTACTCCGCCCGTATTACCTCTTTTACATTTTGCCTTCATATATCCTACTACAGACACACCCCCCCCCTCCTTTTTCCTTTTTGTTTTTCCGAATATATTAAAACCTTTTTAAAGGTTTACCCCCAATCTTTTGAGGGGTCCACCATTTCTCTAATCATTGTTCTTTTAAAACAGAGCAAAGTTTTTCACAACCCTTCAGACCCTTTAAAATAATTTTTTTTGGGAAAAAAAATATTTTTATAACATGATTTTAAGTACCCATTATTACCTTTGTTTTTAGAAAAAAAAA
>JAODAL010035388.1:0-43006 GCA_025379985.1 Phyllomedusa bahiana | reverse complement strand
CTTACAAGACCGGCTTCTAGCACCCCCTATTAGAAACAGTAACACGCCTGAATTCAAAATGAAACCAAGAAAACAGGACTGAGGTAAGATGAATCAATGTAGTGAAACAACTCCTTTAAGCTTCTTTTTCAGTGCCCAAAACAGCGTCCAGAGAAGCGCGGAAAAGCTTCGTCGAGTGTGAACTACAATGCCGTTTTACATAGGAATTAATGTAAATGAACTGGGGGCGTTTTAGAGGCTCTTCTGACTGAAAACAGTGCTGAAAACAGGTTATAAATCCGCTGTGTGAACATACCCTGTCCATTTTACACCATTGAATTGAATGGTGTAAAATCTGCACAATTTGCTGCAGATTTACTTGCGGATTTGCTGGGAAAAATTTCCACCGCAAATCCGTCCTGCGTTCATTCACCCTAACACGATGGGCATTATGTATGTAAACTGTCTAGCAATATGACTGTCTTTGTTGCCCATAGTAACCATTCACAGCTCATAGCAACTAATCAGAGCCCATAGCGACCAATCAGAGCTCAGCTTTTATTTCATATACTGCTCTGGAAAAATAAAGGGGCTGAGGCAGGCTCTGATTGGTTGCTATGATTGAGGCATTTTGATTGGTTGCTATGGGTAACAAAGACAGTCTTACTCCTTGACAGTTTTCATACATAAGGCCCAATGTATTTTCCATCTGGAAATCTAGCCTAGGGATATGTTCACACGATTTATTATTCTGTGCAGAAAAATCTTTGTGGAATTCCGCGTGCAATCTGCATCAAATTAAGGACAGTCAGATTGCATGCTGATTTTTACTGTGCCATTGAATTCACTGGGAAAAAGATGCATGGAATTGGAGTGGAAATGCATGAAGATGTGACATGCTCAATATTCCACATGCAGAAAAATATTAGTGACATAGAGAGTGCCGTGGGTTCCTAACAAGACTGGGACAAGGTATTCTGGTGCCCTAGGCAAATAATGCAAATCACACACCCCCAATGGAAAATTCAGCCCATTCCATGCCTCTTTGCACCACCTTCCTGCTTGGAGTGAGATGGCACCTTAGGCGATCGCCTACCTTTGCCTACCCATCGTCCCAGCCCTGGTTCTCACTATGCTGTGGAGGTATTTCCATATTTTAATGGATTTGAAATAAATGTTCTGAATTTTATTGGACATTTCTGGGACCGCTGTGTCATTTACCGCTTTTTACTGGATGCCGTGACGTCTTACTCTGGACGGGACACGTGCGGATGCCATATTTGCTTATGGGTGAGCTGGCTATCTTGCTTGTTTTTTTATTCCTGGTTCTAAACCTAAACCAAAAAGCCCCTTTTGGGGGAAAAATACCCCGGTGTGAAACCCTTTAAACTAGGGGGGGTTTTTGCGGGGGTTTACTTCAGGGCTAATTTGTTTTTTGAAATTTAACAATCCCCCCCAAAACGGTACTTAAGCCCCCTTTGGTCTATGATTATCTCCCATTTTCCCCCCCCGGGGACTATGCCCCGGCAAAAAAAGTACATGTCACTTCTTCCCCAGCGCTCCCCTCGGGGGGAAAGTGGAGTGGAGGGGGCCCCCCGGGCCCCCGCGTTTTTTGGGGAAATGGTTAAAACGGCTAATTTTCGGGCGCATTTGGGCGCGTTTTTGCGCCCCAAATTTGGGGATGCCCCCAAAAATTACAGAAAACCCCATAGTTTCTAAATTGGGGAAAAATATGGATTACGCCTCCCTCTCCGCTCTACAATACAATCGAAGAGAAAAAAGGACTTTTAAATTTTAATTTGTGGCGAATAACGCCCCCGCGAAAAATAAATTCAAGGGGTCCGGGGGGCTGCCGTCCCCCCCCCCCGGGCGGGAGTACGCCGTATTAGCAAAACCTTCCCGAAAAAAAACGATGTCTTCGGGGGGTTTGAACTGTACCGCCGCAGAAACATGTGTGAACATACCCTTAAAAATCACACGCTAGTAGGCGAACTTCTAAACACGGGTATAGGCGGGCGCACAGTTGCGCCACTAAAACCTGCTATAAATCATCTTAAAAATCCTAGGTCCCACCCGCACGCTGTTTTTTGTGTCATAGAAACAAAAGGGAAAAAATTTAAAGCGGGTCCCGGATCCTTTAAACGGGCCGAGCGAAAAGGCGCCTGGGGCCCTATTTTTTCTTTGGGGGTCCGTTTGTTCCCGGCCCCAGGGTTTTCATTCCTTTTGGAACAAAAAAATACCCTAAAAGGGCTGCTCTTTTTTGTTTTGTCAACTTTAGCAAAAATCTCCCTGATTAAACAGATGCTTTTTTCCGGGTACCCTTTCCACGAAGGGTAAACCAGGCCAAATTCTGTTTTTTAAATTTTAAAAAACTTTCTGACCACCCAAAAGGTGAAAGGCTGGCCACACAGCAAAGGCCAAAAGCGGGGTCGCTTTCCCTGAATTAGAACCCGCCCGTATTTAAACCATTTTTTTTATTTTTTTTTTTTTGCACCTTTCCACTTTGGCCGTCACATTAAATTGAATACTATGTAAGTTAAACCCGGCGGATTATTGAACGTATTTCAATTTAAAAAAAAAAAAAAAATGGTGGTTTTTAAAATTCAAACCCAATAAAAAAGATGAGCTGTTTAACTACAGCTAATTTTTTCTATTGAGGTCCATGGGCATGATTAAGCGTATGTTCACACGGGGTAATTTCGGCGCGCATTTCGCCACATATTTGCGCTGTAATAGTTCTCATAGTTCTCTCCCTGGGCGTACAATACGATCGTATTGTACGCGCGAGGAGATAAGTGACATGTCAATTACTTGCGGCGAATACGCGCCGCGAGTAATGAATGTCAATGGGGCTGACGCCCCCCCCCCACGCCGCGGGAGTACGCGCGTATTAGCGCGAGCTTCCGAAACACACGAGGTACTGTGGAGCTTACTGTATGCGCCACAGTACATCGTGTGAACATACCCTTACAGTTGGTTATTCGCTTTTTTTTTAAATCCTAAAACCACGTCAAAAACCGACTGTATGGACACAGTCCCGACGCGCGTCTCGCGTAGGCTTCCTGTGGGGACCATACACGGCAGCCAGTACAGATATATGAGATTGGGTTAGATTGCTCATGGTTTCTATGGGATAATAGTTTAACATGTGTTTGGAGTGTATATTTTGTGTCACTTGATCTAAATTACCTGATTACTATCACCCATACTTTTGGGAACAGGTTGATAATGATATCTTTAACAGCCCTTAAATTACAATATAACATTTTGTTTTTTTTTCCAATGAAATCTGCACCCATCCATATCGTTTTTATTGGCTTCTGTGTAACCCTGTTCAGTTACTAATTAGTGTGTTTTTAACTATTTTCACTTTTTATGTATTATTTAATAAAGGTAATTTGTAGCAAAGTGTTCTATCTTCAGTGTTGTCCCATGAACAGATATAATACAATATTTACAAAAATATAAGGGGTGTACTCACTTTTGTGAGATACTGTACATCCTAGAGAGAGGCTGAAAGACAGAGAGAAAGAGGCTAAAAGCAAGAGGCAGAGTATGGAGGCAGGTACAGACTTGGGTACCCTTAAAATTAACTCCACAGGGACTCCCTTACACCTCCCCTTGTTTCCCCCCCAATCATTTCCCCGAATGAATTCCCCGGTAGGCCTAGGCAACCCATCCGACACTGTTCCATAAATTGGGCACATGTCGAAAAGAGGGGCCCCCCACCCTTTTTAAAAACCCTTAAATGAAGGGTATGTCACCGATGAAAGAACCTTCAAAAAACTGTCTGATAGTAAATTGGCCCTAACTAGGGACATACACTCAACCGGGACTTATTAGTCACCATGCTAGTAACGGGTTTGGACCCCCCCTTTTGCCTTCAGAACTGCCTCAATTCTTCTGGCATAGATTCAACAAGGTGTTTTCAAGATGCTCAATTGTTTTCCAAGGGCCCAAAAAGTGCCAAAAAAAAATTTCCCACACCAAAACCAAAACCCCCACCAGCCGAACCGTTGATAAAAGGCAGGGTATCCGTTTTAGTTTTTGGGCCCAAATTTTTCTGACCCCACCATCCAAATTCCCGGAAATCGAACTCACAAAAAAAGCAAGTTTTTCCAATCTTTTACGCCCAATTCGTGGTTGGGGAAAATTGGAGCCTCGTTTTCCGGGCTTTAGCGGAATGGACCCTGTGGTCTCTGCCCGTTACCCATCTCCTCAAAATTGGGCCCTAATGTGCGTTCAAGAGCTCTTCTGCCACCTTGGGGGGTAACGGAGGGTATTTTTAGTATTTTTTTTTTTTTTCTATCAGCCGAAACCTTTCCATTCTCCCCCTTTCCTCGGGGATCACAAGGGATTTCCGCCCACAGGGGCTCCCCTCACTGGGGTTTTTTCTTTTTTGGGCCCTTCTCTTAAACCCTAGAGGGTTTGCTGAAAATCCCAGGGGTCAGCTTTCTGAAAAACTCAACCAGCCCTCGGCACCAACAACCATGCCAAGTTACAAAGGCCTCAAATCACCTTTCGTCCCCCTTACTGAGCTCGGTTTGAAACTGCAGGAGATTGTCTTGACCAGTCTACATCCTAAATGCACGGAGGTGCCGCCATGTGATGTGATTAGAAATTAAGTGTTAACGAGCAGTTGGACAGGTGTACCTAATAAAGTGGCCGGTGAGTGTACAATATCATTGCTAGCATATTTGGTGCACCTACTTTAGGCGCATTCAAATGTGTATAATGCGCCTAGTTTTGGTGTACGACAGTTCATTTATATAGCGAATAGGGCGTCAACAGTTTTTTGGCCAAAAAAATGGCGCAGCCCTAATGGGACATGTCACCCATAGTTTCTTAGAGCTACCGTATCTCTTGATGATGTTTATTTAAGGGGTGCAGTCTCCTATCTTCTAACCCTATGGATAATTCCATTGCCTCCTTGGGTCTCAATCCTAAAACTGCAAACCTCTATAGAAATACAATGAGGCTTTGCATCCTCTACACATTCCCTATGTCACTGTAACCCCAGGTCCCTCCCCCCACCTGTTTTAAAGGCTCAGCATTCAATCTGTGGTAATCCCCTGGCGGAGGGAGGGAAGAGCGAGAAGGCTCTGGGAACCCAGCTGGAGCTGGACATTGCTGGGCAGTGAAGAGCAAAAAATGGAGAGGAAACTGCCCCCCTTTTTACCACCAGGTAAGTTAATTAAACCCTGCTTAGATACCACGAAAGGGTTACCTACACCCCTCCCATGCAGTGTATCACACTCTGCAGTTGCAGGCTTCTTTCTCACACCAGTGGTACATCTGTCCCTCCGCTAATCTCTGTCTTTTTCCTCCTCAGCCTGATGAAGAGGACAGCTATACAGAATGCCGGGGGAGCTATAGGACATGGTCCAGGGCTGCCGGCCAATTCGTAGAGCGGGATTGCCCAATGCACCCATAAGAAACTGATGATTGCCGCAGGTTACAGAACCACCTGATTCCTTCCTCGTAAAGAAGATGTCGGAACCCGAGGAAAATGGGACGGGTGAGACAGGCAGCCAAAAAACTGTCAAGTAGATGATGGCTTCTGACTCTTAAGAAATGACTGACGATATGGTGTGGAGTAATCTTTACTTATAGCTAAAAAGTACTTAGCTCAGCAGTAAGTGATTGGTAGGCAAGCGCTAGATTAGGGGATAGACCACCGGAATGAGCTCCAGGGCTGGGACAAGGTGTTCTGGTGCCCTAGGCAAATGAGGCACAAAGCGCCCCCCCAATGGAAAATTCAGCCCTCTCCATACCTCCTTGCACCCCATTTGCTGCCTGGGATGAAGTGGTGCCCTAGGAGATTGCCTACCTTCGTCTACCCATCATCCCGGCTCTGATGAGCTCCAATCATTGTAACGCTGACACTGATTGGTGTATACAGGGGTCGGACTGGGAACTTGGAAACTCAGGCCCCAGATCATCTATGGTTCCACAAGCGGTGGTGAATTTTGAGATCGACTGCCACTTCGATGAGGTAGACAAAAGATGACAACGAAAGGAGAGGTAGAGGAACCAGGCTTTGCAAATGGAAGCTCTTGCCCCCACTGTCCAAATATCTGTGGCTCGGAGACTTGACTTCACAGCCATCTTAGATCACACGTCATCTTGATAGGTGTCATTTTCGACAGTGATCATGGGCGTAACTATAGCCATAGCAGCTACAGCGACTGCTATGGGGTCCAGAGGTTGAGGGGGGCCAACTCAGGTACAAGGACATTGTTCTCCACTCAGGGAACAAGTAGTTGGTATCTGTCTTCTCTCTAGCACTACTATTTAGTTTCCCTAATATATGGCAGTATTTTAGTTTACTGCCATTAGGTGGGAAAATAGGACGGGTGAGACAGGCTGCCAAAAACTGTCAAGTAGATGATGGCTTCTGGCTCTAGGAAATGACTGAAGATATGGTGTGGAGTAATCTTTACTCATAGCTAAAAAGTACTCAGCTCAGCAGTAAGTGATTGGTAGGCAAGCGCTAGATTAGGGAATAGACCACCGGAATGAGCTCCAACCATTGTAACGCTGACACTGATTGGTGTATACAAAGGTCGGACTGGGAACTTGGAAACTCAGGCCCCAGATCATCTATGGTTCCACAAGCGGTGGTGAATTTTGGATGTCGACCACCTTGATGAGTAGAAAAAAGTGACACGAAAGAAGAGGTAGAGGAACCAGGATTTGCAAATGGAAGCTCTTGCCCCCACTGTCCAAAGATCTGTGGCTCGAAGACTTGACTCTACAGCCATCTTAGATCACATAAGTCATCTTCATAGGTGTCATTTTCAGCAATGATGATGGCAGCTATCATGGGCGTAACTATGGCCAGAGCAACTGCAATGGGGCCCAGAGGTTGAAGGAGCCCAACTCAGGTACAAGGACATTGCTCTCCACTCAGGGAACAAGTATTGTACTGTTTCTCTTAGCACTACTTTTTTAGGTTCCCTAATATATGGCAGTATTTTAGTTTATTGTCATTAGGTGGGAAAATGGGACGTGTGAGACAAGCTGCCAAAAACTGTCAAGTAGATGATGGGTTCTGGCTCTAGGAAATGACTGAAGATATGGTGTGGAGTAATCTTTACTCATAGCTAAAAATTAATTAGCTCAGCAGTAAGTGATTGGTAGGCAAGCGCTAGATTAGGGGATAGACCACCGGAATGAGCTCCAGCCATTGTAAAGCTGATACTGATTGGTGTATACAGAGGTCGGACTGGGAACTGGAAACTCAGGCCACAGATCATCTATGGTTCCACAAGCGGTGGTGAATTTTGAGATCGACCACCTCTTTGATGAAGTAGACAAAAGATGACAACGAAAGGAGAGGTAGAGGAACCAGGATTTGCAAATGGAAGCTCTTGCCTCCACTGTCCAAAGATCTGTGGCTCGAAGACTTGACTCTACAGCCATCTTAGATCACATAAGTCATCTTCATAGGTGTAATTTTCAGCAATGTGAGGCAGTATCATTGGCGTCTTGGCCAGCAACGCATGGAGCCAGTTGGTGGCCCCACTCAGGTACAAAAACATTCCAAATAGGGTTCTGCTGCTGTAGCATACATTAGTCCTAATGTATGGCAGTATTTTAGTTTATTGTCAGTAGGTGGGTGGGACCCATTACCAGTTTCTATCCTATTAGCCGATCGAATGGCCCTTAAAAAAAAAATGACGTGCCGAAGGTGTACTGACCTGATGGTGCTTCTGGTTGTACATAGAAGATTTCCCTCTACAATTGGTAAATTGTCCTTTTTCGGACACTGTTTTAAAGCAAATCTGAAAAGAAAGCTGTATGGCTGCCAATAATAGAGGGATTGTCCCCCAACTTCCATGAAGGTCTGAATGTGCAATGATACCTATCAATTCATGACTAAAGTAGATTTGCTCTGGAAAAAATGGGTGACAACCCATGTCTACGTGCTATTGCCGTGGCCATATTGGTTGTCAACTAACTAGTGCATTTAAGGAAAATGCTCCTACACTTAGGTGGGATACTAGTGGCATGTGTGTGGTTATTCTGCTGGCATCATATGCCGCTAGACAACCCATCCATTTGGCACCATGTAGGGCATTCTGATAAAATTCTGGGGGTCCAACATTCAGGCCCTTGTAAAATGCTGCTACACGAGAGGGGTCCACTGATACAGTGCAAGAGAGGAACTTGTAATTGTTGGGGGGAGGATGGGAGCAGGTGATTTGGATGTATGGGGCCCTGAAATTACTTATAGCAGCCCTGCATGTGTAATGCTTAATTTCTAGCTCCTGACATCATGATATCTTACAGTAGGGAAGCCTTCAGATGGATAAGGGTTTCTAAATCACTTGGAGGGGTCGTCCACTCTAGAAAACCCATTTTCATACACTTTATTAGTTAATTCTGAGATAATTCCATGTACCCATCTAAGGACTTCTCGACTATACTCAGATTGAACCGCGCAAGTGCGGCCACTTCTCCATTCTGAACGGGGAGTTTCGTGGGCCCAGTCTCAAGATAGGTGGAGGTTCCAGAGGTGGGGCCTGCATCTATCAGACATTTATGGCCTATGCTATAGATAGGCCATAAATGTATGAGAGGGGAACACTTCTTTAATATATAGGAGCTTTCCTTTCAGGATCCTCATCAGAAAGTGCTTACAAAGAGCGTCTCTTGCTGTGGAGGATCTGTCCTGTCCTGCATTACATAGGCATTTACAAACCCAATAAAGGGGCTTTACCATTAGGCTATGTTCACACGGCTTATTTTGGAACACATTTTGCCAAGTATTGAGAGCGTACTGCGCTCTAATACGGGCGAAATGCGCCCCAATAATTACGGTAATCCACAGTTCTCATAGAGAACTATGGATTACGCCTTCTCTCCCCGAGCATACGGTACGATCGTATTGTAGGCGCGGGGAGATAATTGACATGTCAATTATTCACGCCGCTTACGCACCGCGAGTAATGACAGTCTATGGGGCCGGCGGGCTGCTGGCCCCCCCGCATCGCGAGAGTACGCACCGATCAGTGCGACTCCGCGAACACCCGACGTAATTGCGAAGCGTACAGTACGCCCCGCAATTAAGCCGTGTGAAAATACCCTAAGGAGTCACATGACACCGTGGAGGGAAAATGGCAAAATGGCATGAGCTCCCGAACACCCGGCGTAATTACGGCGCGTACTGTACGCCCTGCAATTAGCCGTGTGAACATAGCCTTATGGAGAGCAAGGAAAGTGTGGGCACTTAGCCAATCTAAACGGGGAGTTTCAGGGGCCCCATTCTCAAGAGGGGTGGGGGTTATCAGACATTGATGACCTATCCTATTGATATGCCAAAAATGTCTTTAATATATAGGAGGGTTCCTATTCTGGATGCTCAATGGAGAGTAGTTACAAACAGCATTTCTTGCTGTGGAGGACCTGTTCTGTCCTGCATTACATAGGCATTTACAAACCCATTAAAGGGGTTTTACTGGGGATGTAAAATCCCCAGCACTGGCCGCTCACAGTGAGCCGACCATGTATGTGATTGAGGAGTGTGGCGCTTGTGGCCATACTCTCCACTTCTATGGGAGCTTCCGAACATAGCTGAGCCCACACCTTTGGCTATATTTGGAAGCTCCAATAGAAGTTAATAAGGAGGATGGCTTCAAGTGCCACCCTCCTCATTCACATGCATGGCCAACTCGCTACCAGCGGCCAGTGCCGGGGATTTTACATTCCCAGTAAAACCCCTTTAATGGGTTGCAGTTCCTCCACAGCTAGAAACGCTCTTTGTAACTATTGTCTGTTGAGCATCTTGAATAGGAAACCTCTTACATATTAAAGACATTTTTGGCATATCAATAAGATAGGTCATCAATGTCTGATAACCACCAACTCTCTTGAGAACGGTGTCCCCGAAACTCCCCATTTAGGACGGAGATGTGGCCGCACTTTCGTTGCTCTCCAGTCATTTCAATCTGAGTTTCAGGTACAGCCTATAAATCCTTGGATAGGTGTAGAAAAATAGATTTTGGAAACCAGACACTCCCTATCATTGTTCTAGTCAGTCAGTTGTTTGTGGCCTTGCATTCTTGATATGATACTGCAATTTTTGGGGCCATATTCATAGCGCAATGGCTGGACTAGACTGAACCCAGTAGCAGGCAGCTCCAGCCTATATTCTACCTGGGAAAAATTATCAGGTGCAGCTAATTGCTGAACAGCAGCTCACACACCTCACCACTAGGGGAAAAATTAGATGATAAAAAAAACTGCAAATTAATTTAAATTAAATTAAAGTGCAGTTTTTTTATCATCTAATTATTCCGCTAGCAGTGGGGTATGTGATCTGCTGCTCAGCAATTAGCTGCACCTGTTAATTTTTCCCAGGTAGCATATCGGCTGGAGCTGCCTGCTACTGGGTTCAGTCTAGTCCAGCAATTGCGCTATGAATATGGCCCCAAAAATTGCAGTGTTTTTTGAGTAAGTAATGTCCCATTTTTTGTATGTGTTTATTCTTGATATGATGAAAGAAATCTTAAAGATATTGGTGTAGTTGGTTTTGATGTTGTATTTGATCAGATGATAGCTGTCACCGGAACTAAAAGGATTGTAGTAGTCAACTTTTAAGGGCATGAGCGTCTCCTATGGTGGTCAGCATGGAAGTATACATATATAATTAACATATGGTCTTTTCGCAGGCCCTGCCCCTCCGTACTCCAGCGAGGAGGCTGAGCCTTTTATGGAGACAGCGGAGGCCGTGTTGACTTGTTGGCGTTACTCTATGGACGGAGTGATGATGAATGGAACTGATACACTGAACTCAACAACCAGCTCTCAAGCCCACAAGAAGCGGCAGCATTACAGCAAGCACAAGAACCAAGGAGGCAGCGGGGTTCACCGAAATCCAAGGGCTCTTTTCTGTTTGTACCTTAACAACCCTATCCGTAGGGCCTGCATCAGCATTGTAGAATGGAAGTATCCTTCAGATGGTTTTATCTTTGTCTACACTTATTGTATTTTTAGAGTTGAAATTCTATGTAAAATGGTGAAATGGGTGTTCCAGCCATAGACTTTGATGGCAGATTCATAGGACAGGCCACCAAAATGTGATAGGTGCAGTTCCCAATTCTGGGACCAGCGCCTATCTTGGGAACAGTCCCATAAACGTGACGGTTCAGAATGGAGAGCCGCTCGATCTTGCGCACGACTGTCCATTCTGTTCAATAGGAGTTCCCAGTACAGGTAAGTGCTGTGTTCGGCTGGCCTATTCCTAAGATACGTGAGGGTCCCAGAGGTGGACCAGCAGCTATCAGACTTTAATGGTATATCCTATTGAGACACCATTAAAGTCATGGTGGGAGTACCCCTTTTAGCTTAGCAAAACATAGATAGATAATTAAAATTCCTCACCTGTAAAAATATATTGGGGGGCTTTCACGTTCCCATTTGTGCAAGTTTTCTGGCATATGAAAGTCACGTGCACAAAAGTTTGTGAATTTGTGCCGTTGTTTTTAAAGTGACAAGAAAATTGGACGGATTTTAGTGGAAGGTGGCATGTTCAACCACAGACCAACAGATTCACCATAATTTACACCAGAAATTGGTGCAAATTCTTGTGTGACTCTGCCTACTCACAACAGGATTATACGTACAAGGGGTTAGTCCCACCTTCCAACTACTGCTCTCTCTGTTCTCTTCTATAGGAGTTCCAAATACAGCCAAACAAGTGTGCTCGGTTGTATTCAGAACTCTCATTGAAATTGACAGACTGAGCCGCACATGCGCAGCCGCTTCTCCATTCTCTGTATCCAGCTCGTTAACATCTCCTAACCAGGAAATTGGGAGATAGGTGTGGGTCTAAGAGGTGAGATTCTCATCTTTCAGGATTGTTCCTATCTTGAGAACTGGTCCCCAAAAGTATCCATGCAGAAGGGAGAGCAGGGTGCACTTGCACAGCATTCTTTGATCATTTCAGTAGCAGTTGCGGGGATAGCTGAGCACACCGTTCAGCTCTACTTGGATCTCCTATAGAATAGATTGATGAGAACTCTTCAGAGCTTTCAAGCTAGTTGTGGGTCCTAGAGGTGAGACTCTCAACTTTCAGAATTATTCCTATCTTGAGATCTGGCCCCTGAAAGTCTCTGTGCAGAACGGAGAGGCGTTTGTGGTACTCACCATTGTATTCTATAGGAGATCCATGTATTATTATTATTATTATTTATTTTAAAGCGCCATTGATTCCAGGGCGCTGTACATTCAGGGGGTTACATACATAACATAAGTCAAAATTTACAATAGTGACAATCTCTGACTAACAGCAGGTTACAAGGGACAGAGGGCCCTGCCCGCAAAGGCTTACAATCTACAAGGAATGGGGAAAGAGACAGAAGGTGAGGGGCAGACATGTTTGTGGGTGTAGTGACAGCGGGGATATTCTAGGTTGTAGGATATCCTGAAGAAGTGGGTTTTCATGTTGCTTTTGAAGCTGGTGAAAGTTGGGGAGAGTCTGATGTGTTTGGGCAGTGAGTTCCAGAGTATGGGGGAGGCACGAGAGAAATCTTGGAGACGGTTGTGTGAGGAGGTGACAAGAGGAGAGCGGAGAAGAAGATCCTCTGAGGAGCGGAGGTTGCGTGAGGGGGAGTATCTGTAGATTAGAGCAGAGATGTATGGAGGGGAGAGGTTATGGAGAGCCTTGTAGGTCATTGTTAGTAACTTGAAATTAATGCGCTGGGCAATGGGAAGCCAGTGTAGAGCTAAACGGTGTGTTGGCTGCACCTGGAACTCCTATTGAAATGAATTGAGAGTACTATGCAAGTGAGACCTCCTCTCCATTCTATATGGAGACTTTCAGAGGCCTGTTCTCAAGATTCAGGTCTCAGAGGTGTGACCTGCACCTATGAGACATTTATAGCATATCCTATTAATACACCATAAATGTGTGAGATGGGAACAACCCTTTAAGTCACACAATCAATAGAAGTACCAAATTTTAGGCATTTGCCTCTTAATTAATTTGCAAAATTTTACTCCAGCATAGTTTGGATTAAGACAGTGTCAGTCTTCAGATTTTATGAATGTAGAGGAAACTGCTCTCTAACTGTAGTTATAATATACATATGTGGGTGTCAACAGCTGAAGTATAACTTAATGGGGGTTTTCCACCACCTCCCCCTGTGCTAAAATAGAAAATGAACCCATACTTACCTCGCCCATCACCACTGTCCCAGCACGGTCAAAGCTCCAGTGTTCCCCCTGAATCCGTCACTAATGACTTCAAGTTCATGGATCAAATGATGCTGCAGCCAATCTCTGGCCTCAGGAGTCACATGTCTGCATGTCCAGAATGTGACCACAGAGGTCAGTGATTGGCTGCAGCATCATGTGACCCATGAACGTGACATCATCAGTGAAGACCGGATAAGAACACTGGAGCTCTGGCAGGGCTGGAACGGGGATGATGGAAAGGTAAGTGTGGGTTAATTTTCTATTTTAGCACAGGGGGAGATGGTAGGGAGGTTTTTATAAGTCTTGGAAAACTATTTGAAATCTTCTGGGCCCCAGTGTAAAATATATTAAAGGGCCCCCACTTATTATGTGCATGTGCCATTTATAATACTAGTGTCTTCTTACGTGGCAGAGGGATCTTTGGGCTCCTCGAGCACTAGGGTCTGGTAGGGACTGCTACCTCTGCACCCCCTATAGCTACGCTCTTGGTGAAGAGGGCATGTCTACCCTAAAAAACATATTGGGCAGAATGTCTTAGAGGTTGTTCTTTACCTCTAATATGATACTTGGTCTCTTGCTGACTTTTTGAAGCTACAGAACTGTGGGACATCATTTAACAACTGAATTCCAACATCTGCTAAACACGTGTTCAACAGACATCCATAGCGGTTCAGCTTGTTCGGATAGCCCCAGCTGTAATTTAAAAGCCAGTCTATGGATGTGTAGCTAAAAGAGAGTAAAATACATGACCCTAAGCAATGCCTACCCTTTTGCTATCCCTGACCAATTCTCCAATCCCCAGATCCCTTCCCCAAGGAAGACACCGAGACCTAGGTTGGATAAAATGGCCACAGCAGCCGTTTATTTAACAGACAAATAATAACAAACATATTGCAAATGAGTATAACCGAATACCCATTTGCCCAAACCCACAACCCCCAAAACCTTCCAGCACTTTCCCAAACATCCATGAGAACCAACTTGGGGCTGAGGTCCTTGGAGCCATGATAAACCAAAAGACCAGAGCCTGGCGACATCATCCTTCTTCTCACCGTAGTCTTTTTACCCCCAGCCCTCAACCCCGGCATCAGGGCACCAAAAGCCACCACAGGCGGCTAACCATACAGTAACCTGATCCCAAGGACGCTGCCCTGTGGAGCCCGAACCTTCGCCAGCCCGGTCCACCCAAACACTGGGAGCCAAGCTGAGCCTGACTCCCCCACAACTTTTCACCGACTCCAAGGACCCCAACCCGCCAGCTACTGTGACATCTGTCCCCACCACTGATCCATAGCTTAGTCAACTTTGCCAAGACCTCCTACAAATAATCCCATAACTTAACCAAAAAAGGGGGAGGTAGGGTGGGACTGCTTCTTCTCTGCTGCCCGCGCGACTGTTCCCGCGCGGCACGGGGTCCGGCTATATAATCCGGCTCCTCCCCGCACGCTGCGCGCGACTCCGCCCCCTGACCTGACGCAACGGCCGGCACGCCGGGTCCTGACTCAACGTCCGGCGTGCCAGGTCATGTGGGGCCTCCCATTAGGGCTGCGCCCCCATGTCCGGCCCCGGCCTATAACTTTTACTGTTTGGTCTTGGCTTTTAAAGGGGTGAACTTTGATGGTATATTGATAGGATATGCCATTAAAGTGTGATAGGTGCAGGTCCGAACCCATCTTAGGAACGGCTCCCGAAAGCCTAGTGTGTGTTTGGCTGTACTCAGAACCCCTATAGAACAGAATGGAGAGTTGTGCGCAAGCGCAACCGGTTCTTCATGTTAAGCCAAACTTCTGGGGGCCCGTTCGCGGGAGAGGTGTGGGTCCTAGAGGTGGGACCTGCACCTATCACACCTTGATGTTATATCCTATCCATATGCCATCAAAGTGCTTGGTGGAAACACCTCTGTAACTGCTAGCCTAGACATTAGGAATAGGCACCTTACTGTTGATGTATACTTCTAATAATATTACACATTTCTAATAGTATTAGTATTACTCTTTGACTATCAGAGCGGGTACCATCGATGAGGCATTGCACTTAACAGGGGGGCCACAGAGAGGAATGGGGGGGTGCAAAGGCTATGCCTGACTTCGTAGCGTTGGTGACTCTATGACTAAATCAGAGTTCTATTTCTACAAAAATGGCTGCTGTATCTGTCTCCAGGATCCAGCTATAACACTTCACGATATAATTGCATGACATAGTAAGAACATAACAATATATAGTTGGGTTAACCACACAGATTACAGAACAATGCTCTGAACTTAAAAAAAAAAACCTTGGCAAAAAAGTTTTGCCAAGTTTAAATGCTTATATAATTTATGTCACAATAAAACAGATTTGCTTTGTGCAGTGCCCTGCATTGGGGGTAACTACATTTTATAGGGCTCAACAGCAAAATGAAATTGGCCCCACCACCTAATGACAGGAAATGGAAACAGCAGCAGAGTAGCAATAATTACAGGTATAAATAATACCGCAATATATCTGAGAACACAAATAGTAGTGATAGAGAGCAGGAAGCTGCCATCTTGTTATTCCTTACAAAAAAATTCCAAAACCTTATCTATGAAAACTGTCTAAGCATAAGACTGTCCTTGTTGCCCATAGCAACCAACCAGAGCCCATAGCAACCAATCAGAGCTCATAGCAACCAATTAGAGCCCATAGCAACTAATCAGAGCTCATAGCAACCAATCAGAGCCCATAGCAACCAATCAGAGCCCATAGTAACCAATCAGAGCTCATAGCAACCAATCAGAGCCCATAGTTACCAATCAGAGCTCATAGCAACCAATCAGAGCCCATAGTTACCGATCAGAGCTAATCTTACATTTCTTTTACTGCTTTGGAGAAATGAAAGCTGAGCTCTGATTGGTTGCTATGAGCGCTAATTGGTTGCTGTTTGCAACAAGGACAGTCTTACGCTTAGGGTCAGTTCACATGGCGTCTACAAGGTGTATAGCAGCATGTACTGTGTGCGCCGTTATACGCCGGGTGTTTTAGAAGTAAGCACTGGCCAGCGCGTACTTCTAAAATGCTCTGTGACAGGGTCCCATTGACTTTCACTTTCCCTGGTGCGTAAGTGCTGTCACTTCTTTCTCCCGGCGCACAATAAGCGTTGGGGAAATCGGCAATGAGAGCTATGAATTACCATATTTGCGGGCCGTACTTACGCAATTACGCCATGAAATACGGCCTGCAAAAATGCCGTGTGAACATACCCTTAGGCTATGTTCAGACTGCTCATTCACGCCGTAATTGCGGTACGGATTTCGCCCGCAATTACGGCGTGTTGTACAGGGGCGGGGGGGGGGCCCATAGACTTTCATTATCCACGGCGCGTATCCCGCCGGGATACTGGGCACTGTCTCCCCGCTCGCCGTATTTCGCGAGCGGGAAGAGAAGACGGAATCCATAGTTCTCTATGAGAACTGTGGATTACCGTAATGATTGGGGCACATTTCAGCCGTATTTGAGCGCAGTACGGCGCGAAATACGGACTGAAATCTGTCCCAAAATAAGCTGTGTGAACATAACCTTAGACTGTTTTCAGAAATGAGGCCCACAGAGGTTTTTTTGCACCTAAATGGGCCCCTTCAACCTTTGGGCCCCATAGTAGTTGTTATAGCTGTTATGTCTATAATTACATCCATGTTTTCCTCCCAAATCCTTCTTTTCCTCTTCCTAGAGCTTGATACTATATAAAATTCTGAACTGGAGGGGCCCTCATTTTCTATGTAGCCCATGGTTCTGGCTGTCGGCTCTGCTCCATCAATTTGTTCTGCAGAGATATTTGCAAAACTGAGTTATACATTCTCTCTTATGAATCAATGGAAATGATGTTGTTAGAGTAATGTGAGCTAGACGGCTGATGTTCTCGCAGAAGATGCAGTGCCATAGGCTATGATTTATTCTGCTGTTGGTTCTGCTTCATCACTTTCTTCTACGGAAATTTTTGCAAGCAGTGGGCTGATGTGGCGTGCGTCAGGGGCGAGTCTAGAAGTTGTGGCGCACATATCTTGTTCACAGGCGAGGAACTTATTTTGGGCTACATGTCCGAAAATCGGGATTGCTACGGCAGTTTTTAGGTGCATTTAATCATTGTAAAAAAAGTGCGCCCGAAAATACGATCCTTGCAAAAAGCTGGTGTCTGATATACTTTGCATAGTAAACGTAATGGGCCTAAAAAGGCACAATGCGCAATTGAGGCTCATAGCGAATTACTGCTGGTGTATTTAATGCACCTATCAAGGCGCATTGCATTACAGAGGCGTGTAAGGTATCATTACTAATGTATGTAATGCACCTCAATAGGCGCATTGCATTATGGAGTTGCACAGCGTATCATTGCTGCTATATTTAATGCGCCTAGTTTTGGTATATTACAGTTCATTTATATTGATAATATGGCTTCAAAAGTTTTTTGGGCGCAAAATACACCAAAACTATGGCGCGTTCGTATTGGAACATGTCACCCTTTGTGTTCTTAAAGTTACAGCATCAGAAAACTAGCAACTGATCTAGTCAAAAATGGCGGCATGACTCTAAATTCATTGCACTATTTGCAAATTCGAGCGCCAATTGGCGACCATATTGGATGCCAACTGCAGCTCTTTCGAGCTGGAGAGAGCATTGGGTCTACTAGCATAGATGAAGCAAAAAAATAAAGCACAAAGACAAGAAGAGGATGTAGAATCCTTGCTTATCCTTTTCTACCAATGCCCATTAATTGATGATCCATGGAAGTCATCTTGTTAATGGATAAAAATATGACATGGATATCGGATAGATGCAGGTCCCACTTTAGGGACTTGAATCCGTCTCCACAACAGAGGTCCCCCAACTACCATCCAGCCAGCATGCTTGGCTTTTTCCATGAGTCCCATGAAAATGAAGGGGTTTTGCCATCATTAATGGATTATCCATAGCACATTGCACCAATATTAGATAGGTACGTGTTCCACCTCTGGGACCCGTAGCTATCTCCAGAAGTAGTCTCCGAAACTCCCTGTTCTGAAAGGAGAAGTGTCCGTGCTTGCACTGTCACTCTCCATTCATTTCAATGGGAGTTCTGGGTATAGCCAATTGGTTGCATTTGGCTGTACTCAGACCTTCCACTGAAATGAATGGAGAGTGACTGCACAAGTGCGGACACTTCTGTATTCAGAACAGGGAGTTTCGGAGGCCCCTTCTGGATATACCCAGAACGCTTGGATTTTTCCATGACTTTTCCATGACTCCCATAGAAATTAAAGGGGTTGTGCCATCACAGACATTGGTGGCATCAATCCTGTCTCTGGAACCAGCACCTAGGGCCACATGTATGAAAACTGTCTAGGTCTAAAATTCACTTTGATGCCCATAAAAAACCAATCAGAGCGCCCCTTTCATTTCATATAGGGCTCTGGATAAATGAGAGGGGCACTCTGATTTATTGCTATGGGCAACAAAGTGAATTTTAGACCTAGACAGTTTTCATACATGTGGCCCTAGGTGCTGGTTCCAGAGACAGGATTGATGCCACCAATGTCTGTGATGGCACAACCCCTTTAAAGGGGTTTTGCCAAGAAGTGATTTCCTCACCTAACAGGCTGAACTGTCCTCTTGAGCATTGAAAAAAAAGGGACGTTGTGTTTCTGTGTTTAAAAAAACAAGTATCTCCTCCGTGATGTCATCGCACCACCTCCCATGCACACTCCCGAGGCTGATATTCAGTCTCTGTAGTTGAGCAAACATTGTTTGGGTAAACCACAGAGGATAACTGTATTGTGCACAAGCTCTAAGGGTTTTGTGTTCTCCCTCTTATCTGCTCAGGAGATAAGATAAGATCCAAGCAGGCAGTTCACAAACTGCTGCAGGGGGGAGGGAGGAGGGCTGAGCAGGGAGCATCTGCATGTTTACTCAAATAATTACATTACAACCAGTGGATTCTCTATACACAGACAAAGGCTTTGTTCTCCCCCCTCTCTTCAAAGCTCTTCATGTACCCTGCCATCAGATACGAAGTGCAAACAACACAAGTGCAGCCAGATCAGCTCCTGGTCCTAGCTAATGTAAACAGTCAGGAAACTAAGGGCATCTAAGCCAGGCTGCAGCTATCACAGGCTACACTTTTTTTTAATCACATATATTTAGAAAAGTGATTAAATACCCATTTTGGAGGATCCCTCCAACATTAGATTGTGGCAAAACCCCTTTAATTTCTATGGGTCATGGAAGAATCCAAGCATTCTGGCTAGACGGGAGTTGGGGGACCTCTGTTGTTGTCTTGTGGATATGCCATCAACGTCAGTGATGGCAAAACCCCTTTAATGTGGTAAGGCCAGGTTCACATCTGCGTCGGAGGTTCTGTTTGGAGGCTCCATTGGCATCAGATGCACATCATGATGGACACCAACGGCACCCAACGGACAACACTGATTGCAAAGGGGTCCTTCGGGTTTCCGATATGGTGGCCATTAGCGTCTTGCTCTATTTTTTCCGTAATTTCTGATGGGACCGGCGGCAGGGGCTCTGACCATAACCTCCAACTCAGATGTATCCCGGGCACAAGTTGCACACCTTCATTCTCAGCCTGGATGCCGCAACCTCAGCCTTCTCAGCAGGTGACCCCGGTTCTGATGACTAATGTGGAATCCGCATCTACCAGACATTTATGACATATCGTATGGATGTCTAAGGTCTCACATCTTCACGCACCACTGCTCACCTGAAACACCATCTGCAGACTGTAAAGGGACCACAGACTGTCATAAAACAGTTTGTAGAGTAGTGATAGGCTGCTGAGGACAATGTGACTGTCTGATAGATGACGGTGAGTAATATGTTGGCTTTAGCTTTAACCTTTTTAACTATCATTGACTATTTTCCTTAAAATTGTTAACCCAGACCTTTTGATATCCTCATTCTCATGACCATTTTTGCAAACTGTGTTGCATTAGGTGTCTACATCCCTTTTCCTGAAGATGACTCAAACATTGCAAACCATAACCTGGTAAGGAGAATGTGTCTGTCTTGTGTCCATAGGAAACTGAATTATAATCTTCTACTATATGACATTTAGAAAAGGAAGTGAAAAGGAGGGAAGGGGAAAGAGAAATATAAAGGCTAAAACCATTTAAAGGGGTTGTCTCAGTACAAGGATTGCTGCTTTTTATGTTAAAGATCTTGTAAAAACAAGTCACTTTGCAATATGTGCCCATTAACAGTGTCCTACCTATTCCTAGATATCCCCTCTTGTATGGGCTGCATCAGCTCCTCAGGTCGCTATAACTACAGACCTGTTTAATCTCTCCTGATAGACTGCCAGCACTGGTCACTATAGCTACAGACCTGTTCATTCATACTTCTCCTGTTATAGGCTGCCAGTGCTGGTCGCTATAGCTACAGAACTGTTCAATCTCTCCTGATAGGCTGCCAACGCTGGTCACTATAGCTACAGACCTGTTCGATCTCTCCTAGTAGGCTGCCAGGGCTGGTCACTATAGCTACAGACCTGATCAATCACTCCTAGTAGGCTGCCAGGGCTGGTCACTATAGCTACAGACCTGATCAATCTCTCCTGATAGGCTGCCAGCACTGATTGCTATAGCGACAGACCTGGCTTCTACTGCAGCCTAGTAAAAGCCAGTAAACATGCCCCTGAATTCAAAATGAAACCAAGAAAACAGGACTGAGGTGAGATGAATCCATGTAATGAGGCAAGCCCTTTAATTAGTGATTTTACATAAAAATCTGCCCTGCTTCTCATTTTTTGGTGTTGTACAAGCACTGGTACAATACAGATATAGGCATGTAATAATCGGGACGGTTCATATAATAACAAGCAGCCAGTCTCATGACCTGAGGAAGCGTGGTTGGAATCCACGTGAAACGCGTAGTTCAAATTTTAGCCATTTCTTTTTTATGTGTGCAATTGTTGTGTTGTGCCAAGAGTTTTTTGTCAATTGTGCAAAAACCTACTGATAATAAATATAGCATGTTGTGCAAGGGTGTATTCACACGGCATATTTGCGAGGTGTACTTCTGGGCGTAATTGCACGGCAATACTCTCAAAGTACGCCTTGCAAATACAGTAGAGCATAGCTTTCATTGAGTGTTAGGGTATGTCCACATGGCGTAATTGCGGCGCGCATTTCTTCGCGTATTTGCACTTTAATAGGGCCGAAATATGCGCCGCAATTATAGTAATTCATAGCTTTCATAGAGAACTATGAATTACGTCTTGTCTCCCTTGGCATACAATGCGAGACATGTCACTTCTTTGCGGCGCTTACGTGCCGCTGATAATGCAAGTGAATGGTGTGAACATACCCATATGATCATCTGCTGTCTTCCCCAGCACGCAGAAAAAAGTGAAAGTGGATGGGGCCAGAGGCGTAACTTAAAGTTCTGGGGCCCCAGTGCAAAATTCCTAAAAGGGCCCCTACTTACCGTGTGCAATTTATAAAACTGGTATCTCCTTAAGCGGAAGAGGGACCTTTGGGTCCCTAAGGCTCCTGCACCCCGTATAGCTACGCGCCTGGATGGCGGTCTGCCGGAGAGCTTAAAGGGATTGTCACACTACATTGATTCATCTCACCTCAGTCCTGTATTCTTGGTTTCACTTTGAATTCAGGGGCTTGTTTACTGGCTTTTACTAGGCTGCAGTAGAAGCCAGGTCTGTAGCTATAGCATCAAGTGCTGGCAGCCTATCATGAGATTGAACAGGTCTGTAGCTATAGCAACCAGTGCTGGCAGTCTATCAGGAAAGATCAAACAGGTCTGCAGCTATAGCGACCAGAGCTGGCAGCCTATCATGAGATTGAACAGGTCTGTAGCTATAGCAACCAGTGCTGGCAGCCTATCAGGAGAGATCAAACAGGTCTGTAGCTATAGTGACCTGAGGAGCTGATGCAGCCCATAAAAGAGGGGATATCTAGGAATAGGTAGGACACTGTTAATGGACAAATATTACAAAGTGACTTGTTTTTGCAAGATCTTTAAAATAAAAAGCAGCAATCCTGTAGTGAGACAACCCCTTTAAGTACACATAGGCTAGCGCATACTTCTAAAGCAGCAGGCGTATAGTAGCGTGCACAGTACGCGCCGCTATTCGCCTGCAATAAATCATCTGAACGTACCGTAAAGGTGTTTTTTTCAGATTAGTCCAGTTATTTGCATATAAATTCTGAAATTATATATCTAAGGCCAACACCAAGTCCGTTACGCCATGTAATAGAACTTCGCTCTATAAAGTGGCTATAAACACAAAGCATATTTCTAGTTGGAAACGGCATTATAGTCACAATAAGGTAGTTCTGCTGCACTAATGGCCATACTCAGGGGCGCTATCAGAGCAGTACTGACGGGACTGCTGTTAGGGGCCTGGAACATAAAGGGGCCCCCCTGATATTGTGCAAAATAGGAACTGGTGGGCACCTAGATGTTTTAGCTGCGTGGGGCCCTGAAATTACTGATGGCAGCCCTGGTCATACTCCTCCTCTTGCCCTACAGACGTCTGTGTATGGAGCAAGCGGAGATAGTCTTCATTTTCTTGCCACGTTTGTGAGCCCTGGCTCTAGTACTGACACCGTGGGCTATAGCACATATTACATGCTGCAATCCCAGCTTATCCATGATCTGTTTCTCCGAGAAAGGTCAGACAAAGTCTTATCCTTTGCCACAGGCATTGAGGTATTTATCAGGTTTAGTGGAAGTATACGGGGAGCGACGCGTTGACGGGTTAAACTTTTTTGTAGTTGCTTATTTTTACGCTTTACAATTAGAGCCAGGGCTATTTTATCCATTGGGCACACTAGGAAGTTTCCCATGGGCCTCATAAACATAGGGGTCCAAGGTGGTTGGAGGTATGTCCTGGAAATCGAGGGATCATGCCCTGGTTCTGCAGTGTTTATTTAAAGGGGTTGTCTCACTACATCACTTCATCTTACCTCAGTCCTGTTTTCTCAGTTTCGTCGTTGAATTCGGGGCATTTACTGGCTTTACTGGTCTGCAGTGAGTACACCAGGTCTGTAGCTATAGCAACCAGCGCTGACAGCCTATCAGGAGAGATCAAACAGGTCTGTAGCTATAGCGACCAGCGCTGGCAGCGTATCAGGAGAGATCAAACAGGTCTGTAGCTATAGCGACCAGCGCTGGCAGCCTATCAGGAGAGATCAAACAGGTCTGTAGCTATAGCGACCAGCGCTGGCAGCGTATCAGGAGAGATCAAACAGGTCTGTAGCTATAGCGACCAGCGCTAGCAGCCTATCAGGAGAGATCAAACAGGTCTGTAGCTATAGCGACCAGCGCTGGCAGCCTATCAGGATAGAGTGAACAGGTCTGTAGCTATAGCAACCAGCACTGGCAACCTATCAGAAGAGATCGGACAGGTCTGTAGCTATAGCGACCAGCACTGGCAGCCTATCGGGAGAGGTCGAACAGGTCTGTAGCTATAGCAACCAGCTCTGGCAGCCTGTCAGAAGAGATCAAGCACGTCTGTAGCTATAGTGACCTGAGGAGCTGATGCAGCCCATACAAGCTGATGCAGCCCTAGGAATAGGTAGGACACTTGTGACTTGTTTTTCCAAGATCTTTAACATAAAAAGCAATCCTTGTACTGAGACAACCCCTTATTTGTGTGTTCTCAGGATGCACAGATAGCTAAAAACAATGGAGGAGCAGGGAGCCATCAGCTCCCTACCCCTCCCATAAGCCTTCTTCAGTCGCAGACTGCTTTAGACCTGCAGCCTACAAGACGACATGGAAGTGGTTTGACAGGTGGCATGATGATGTCCCAGCACCGCTGCCATCTTATAGCTACTTGTGTGGATCTATTTACACAAAATGCATTACTTATATAATTACCTTTATATAGACTCTAATGACTACACTGTTGTTTAGCTGACGAGCATGATTGAATGTGCTTGGCCGTGGTTAGAGGTGTTGCCTGGTGTTCGGTTATGAGCTTGGGCAGGGCCCAAAGCACTAATGTGCCCAGGCACCCATAATGCTGTTAAAGGGGTTTTCTCACAAAAAAGATTAGCTTTCAACATGAAGGGACAGGTGTGTGAAAACTCTTCTTTTTTTTTTTTTTAAACAATGATTTTTATTGAGAAGAAAAGATATCATCCTTTACAAACAATCACATCGCAATATATAGATAAAACTTCAATATGTAACATTTAAATGCTCTGTTAACACTTAAACTTCTCCATTTAATTATAATAACATCCATAAAAGATAAACCGAGCCAAACTTAAATAATCCCTATAAAGCCCCCCCCCCCCACCAGCAACCCCGGAAATGGAAAAATCTATCACCAAAATTTTTTATGAAACCACCCTTTCCTCATCAAGGAATAATCAAATGATAAGATCACCTACCCAGTGTGGGAATTCCTCTCTTGTAACCTTTCTTCCCTATCTTAGCCAACCTATACGTTTCCTGGTCATGTATCGTCCCCTACCTCTAGTCTGCCCAAGGATCCAGCCAACTTTTCCCTGAGGTAGTAATCAGAAGTGCGAAAGTGATCCATCAGCGCCCCTACCTCTTCATCGGAAAAAGTTTTAACTATAAAACTCTTCCACTTAACAAAGAACTACTCAGCTAAAGAGTTCTTATTTGTTTCCGCCTCAATCCTATCTATGGTTAGCAATCTCTTGATCAATAGGATAGCTTCATCCTTTGTCGGGACACTCTCCTCCAACCAATGTCTTAGGATACACTTCTTAGCCACCAGTAGTAACGTGTGCATCCCCTTGTGATTTAATAAGGCAGAAGTCTCTCCCGTCCTGTTGTCGTTTGCAAGGATATAATGGAAAATCGTGCTTATAGGATCACTCTGCACCTCCACATTCCACACCTCTTTAATCAGCAACAGAATTTCATCCCAATATTTCTTTAGCTTCGGGCAATGCCATGTAACAGGTCGGCCTTCTGTAGCTTACATTTGGGACATTCCCTGAGATAGTGCACAGGGGCATTTCTTAACGAAAGATTAAACGCGTAAGTGGCTTTGTGAGCCAAGCGGAAGAACATTTCCCTCCAGTTTTCGTTAATAATAGAAGCTCTAATTTTCCCCCACCCTGCTCTGATTTTTTGCTGGATCTCGGGGTCTCTCAGCTCCCTTTCCCACGACGAAAAACAGGATTCTTAATTGGTGCTAGCACTCAGTCACATAATCTCCTGTAAATCATGGACAGGGAACCACAGCGATCCTGACCCTTTACCAGATCATCAAATATGCCTGGCGTCTCTGCTGCCGCTAATTTTTAATCTTAGACTTACAAAAGGCCATCACTTGCCAGAATTGGAAGACTTGTCCCTCCCTGAAACCGTATTTCTCTTTCATTTCTTGCCACGTCATGAACCTATTATCCTGCTCATTGATTAGATCTCCTATCGATCTTATATTTTTACTTCTCCATTCTTCGAAAAACTTATTTTCCCTTCCTGCCGTAAATGCGGGCAATTCCAAGATGGGAGCATATTTTGAGAGATGCACCGGCAAAGTGAACAGCTTCCTGACATGCTTCCATGTGGCAATAGTGTCTCTGAGAACCACACTCCTTTTAACATGCGGGGGAAGATCCCTAACTGCCGTATGTAAGAGCGCAACCAGGTTCTCCGGGAAAGCCAGCTGCCGTTCAAGGTGTAAGTTAGAGAAACTATTGCTCTCGTTTAGCCAGTCCCTCACATGGTGCACCAACGCCGCTAAATTATACATTCTAATGTTGGGAAGGTTAAAACCCCCGTCCAACTTGGACAAACTAAGCTTTTTATAGGAAATCCTAGGCCTCTTGGAATTCCACAAAAATTTTACAAATGCGGATTGTAACCTGTTTACATCCTTATGTTTCAGAAGAATGGGCAAATTTTGCAAAGGATACAACAGACGTGCAAAGCTTATCATTTTTATCAGCTGCGCCCTACCAAATAATGATAATGGCAATGCACTCCACCTTGTCATCTCTCCTAGTATTTTATCTAACAAGGGCCCATAGTTCAATTGATATAAATAAGAGTTCTTTCTTCCTATTCTTATTCCCAAATATGTCAAGGAGGAAGAGTCCACCTGAACCTCCTCTCTTAACTGTACCCCTTCTCCATGGTCCCCTAAAAAAAGCAGCTGACTTTTAGATATGTTGATTTTATAACCACTAAGGGATCCCACTTGATTCAGAAATGCAATTACCTTACCCAGATGATCCTTTGGTGAATTCAGGAAAAGCATCATGTCATCTGCAAAGCAGCATAACTTGACCTCCTCTCTGCCCACTTTTATTCCCTCAAAGATATCGGAAGAGACTAAATATCTAATGACTGGCTCCAGTGCAATATTAAATAGTAATGGGGAAAGCGGGCACCCCTGTCGTGTCCCTTTCTGTAGTCGAATAGGATCTGAGAGGAAACCAGGAGTGTTACTCTTGCCATCGGTTGGTCATATAAAGCCTCAGTAAAAGCCCTAAAGTTCCCTTGTATGTTCATTTTGGCCATGACCTTATATAGCCAAGACCATTTCACGTTGTCAAACGCCTTTTCGGCGTCCACGGCAAATAGAG
This sequence comes from Phyllomedusa bahiana, assembly GCA_025379985.1. NCBI lineage: Eukaryota > Metazoa > Chordata > Amphibia > Anura > Hylidae > Phyllomedusa > Phyllomedusa bahiana. The sequence goes on along the minus strand of JAODAL010035388.1, from coordinate 16,280 downwards.
CTGGGCATCCTTGATTGTCTTCCTTTCCCTCCAAACTATCCAGAACCGCTAATACTGTTCTGATATTAACCACCCCCGACCGTCCTTTTATGAATCCGTTTTGGTTGTGACCCACTAATTTGGGCAGCACCGCTGCTAGTCTGTTTGCCAACAATTTGGAAAATATTTTAATATCGACATTGATTAATGAAATCGGCCTATAGGAGCTAGGACAATCCGGGACCTTCCCCTCCTTGTGTAACACCCTGATATGGGCTGTGTTTGACGAAGACATCACCCTCTTTTTATCTAAGATCTCCTCAAACACCTGGATAAGCACCTCTCCTATATCGTGGCCTAAAAGTTTGTAAAAGCCCCCCGTAATGCCGTCCGGGCCCGGTGCTTTACTATTGGGGATACCTTTAATCGTGCACATCAACTCCTCCAGCTCTATGGGCGCATTAAGGTAGCCCAAGTCCTCCTCCGACAATGCCGGCAATTTCAGCTTATCTAAAAAGCTTGTTTGGGCCTGATCTGATACTGGGTGACCCTCCCTATATAGATCCTCATAGTACTCCTTAAACACTGTATTTATTTGTTTTGGGTCTGTATGTTTGGTCCCCCTGCGGTCCTTGATCCCATGAATTATAGTTGCTTTCCTTTTTCCTTTGGCCATGTTTGCTAAAAGTTTCCCTGATTTGTTACCAAATTTAAATAAAGTAACGGCTTGTCGATCACTGTATATTTTGTCCAATTTTTCCTGCCATCCCTCAAACTCCTGCTTCGCCTGTATCCACCTGCGTTTATCCTCCTCTTTCAAAGAACCTAGAAAAGCCATGTAACTGTCCCTCAGCCGCGAGGTCATCGTCTGGAACCGTTCCCTGGTCTGCTTTTTGATATGCGCTGTATAAGCTATTATCTTCCCCCTCAGGAATGCCTTTGCTGTGTCCCAAAATAAGAAAGGGTTATCCCGATATCCCGCATTAGTTTCACAGAACTCCTTCACCAACTTTTCACCAGCTCATAACAACACTCCTCCATTAGGAAGAATTCCGTCAGTCTCCAGAGTATATCGGTACCCTTAGGGAAAGTATCCTGGAGTGTGAGCGTAATTGGGGCGTGGTCAGAGATTACAATATCTAGAATACTAGAGTCTACCCATTTGCCCATCGTTCTATCATTCAAGAAGAAGTAGTCTATTCTTGACCAGGAATTCTGCGGATGGGAATAGAAGGTGAATTCCCTTCCCTCCGGGTTACCATGTCTCCAGCAATCCGTTAACCCCAGGTCCAGAGTCACCCGTGACAATGAATCTCTCCCCTTCCACCCTAGACAATCCTTCCTCAGGTCTGCCCTTTTCCTATCTTCTCTATTACACATGACCCCATTGAAATCCCCTACAACTATTACTTGTGGCTCCCTATCCTGGAGGACAGCTGCTTCCAATGTTTGGACGAAAGCTAAGTCCTGCGTTGTGGGTGCATATACATTATACATGCTTAACCTCCCTGAGGGGGTGTCCAAGTGACCTGGAGGATCCTCCCGTCTGAGACCAGATTTGAGGAGACGAAAACTCTTCTAAACACATTGGTCAATAGCTTTTACTTTAGTCATGAGATAAAGAGACATTTTATATGCTTTGAGTGCAAACAGGTTTCTGTGATTACCTGGTTATCCATTATCTGATCAGAGAACAGGGAGTGAGGTCACCATGAACAGACAGAGCACACTACCTCAGTCTGGAGCAAACTATTTCTCTCTAACAAGATTAGCTTCTCTTTACAGATAAGCAATTGTTTTCAGTCCTCACAGCACATGTACCTTTAGGGTATGTTCACATGGTGTTCACGCGCCGCAATACGTTGAGTGCTTTGGAAGCACGCGCTGATTGCCGTGTATTTCCAAAGCACAAGGGGGGAGGGAATTGGGCGCCAGCCCCATTGGCATACATTGTTTGCGGCGTGCAATCGTCGCGAACAATTGACATGTCAATTCTCCCCCCGCGCATACAATATGATCGTATTGTACACGTGGGGTGGACGACACGTAATCCATAGCTCTGGAGCTATGGACTACCGTAATTGCGGCGCGCCTTCCACTGCGTGTAACGCGCAATACGCGGTGAAATGCGCGCCCAAATAAACCGTGTAAACATACCCTTAGGGTTACGTAGATTACTGAACGGATTTTCTATCAAAGTCTATGAGGATGGCTGACAGTCGGTTCTCCGAACACCGTCTGCAAACCTTAGGGTCCGTTTACACGGCAATGGACAAATACCGGTTGGTTTATCCGTATTTGTCCGTTTTTTGTGCTGTCCCCCCGGCCTCGGGGGTGGGGGAGGGGAGGGGCGGCTTTTCTCCGCGGTGAGCAGAGAAAAGCCCTCCCCCTTCCCATTCACATGCTGGACGGAATAATGTGCATGCACAATGTTTTTCGGGACTGCTGCACGGGTTTTCCATAGAGCCCAGTTGTGCTCGTTTGCGGCCGGTTTTTCAGACGGTCTGCAAAACCGCAAACCATCTGAAAAGCCGTCCACAAACCCGTGCAGTAGGGACAAGCCCTTAGGCCGTGTTCACACGGCTTATTCCCGACGGATTTGTGAGCCGTATTGAGCTCACAAATCCGCCGTGAATAAGGGGCGGGACAAGGGCGGGGCCGGAGTGCGGCGGGGGCGCCGCTCCCGGCCCCATAGACAATGCATTGTTTACGGCGCGTCCGCGCCGTAAATAATGTGCATGTCACTTTCTCCCACCGCGGCGGATTCGCCGAGCGGGGAGGAGCGACGGATTCCACTGTTCTCTATGAGAGCAGTGGATTACCGTAATTGCTGCCGCGGATTGGCGCCGTACTGCAGCGCAAATCCGGCGCGCAGTACGGCGCCAATCCGCGGCAGAATAAGCCGTGTGAACGAGGCCTTACTGTGCGGATGTACCCTTAGTCTGCTGAAGATTAGCTGTCCAGCACTTGTCAGTGTAACATCTTAGCTAGTTACAGAGACACTAAGGGCGACATGTATGATTTTTGGCCCCCGGCACAATTTTTTTGCGCGCATTAGTAGTGAAGAATGCGCCTGAATCTATGAACCTGTTCTATTGCGGGTCATAGATTTAGCGCTTTCTAGCTACAAAGGGACACTTCTGGCTCAGGTAAACCACTTTTAAAGTGCTCTACCTGTTCCAGCAATAATGTCCCAGATTTGCCGGTGTGGAGCTAAAAATGTGTAGTTTTGTAAGGTTGTGGTGCGAGGCGTCTCCAGCACGCCCCCCCCGAACTCTGGCACATTACAAAGTACAGCGGGCGCTCTGTAAAGCAAATGATACTGGAGTACGCCTTATTAAAAATATAGCGTACCCACGTTCATAGATGTCCCCCTAAATAATCTATAGAAGAACTCACAGCCAAGAAGAGAAAAAGTGAGTATAAAACTGCTTGCAAACCAGCATGGCGAGCAAACCCCTTTATGATTAGGATATTTAGACATCATAGAGGGTGTCCCCTACCCTGAGCATTATTGTATTAGCCAGGGCTGAGCTGTTGCAAAAGTGACTCTAGAGGGCCAACTTAGGCTGGTTGAAGTGCCCGTTACAGGAGATTGCTCCCAATAAGTATACGTTCTTCACACGGTATATTTTTAAAGGGGTATTTCGACATTAAGACAAAAAACTTAAAAGGGTTTTGCCACAAAGTAAAATTGACGTGGGAAGTTTGTAAATTAAATAATAAACATTTTCACCATTCATCATTATTACAAATTCTGGACCGTTTTTGTCCAGAATTGTTTACAGCTCGTCTCCAGGGGATACGACCAGGGCTGAGAGCTCCTCGGTCATGGTCGCACATGCTTGTCATTAATTCTCCTCTCAGGCAGCTACTGACTGTTCAACCCCAGGTGCTGTCATTCTGCTCCCGTCCTCTGTATTCCTTAGTAATCACACACACTCAGTGCTGAGCGAGTGCTCAACCCCAGGTGCTGTCATTCTACTCCTGTCCTCTGTACTCCTTAGTAATCACACACACTCATTGCTGAGCGAGTGCTCAACCCCAGGTGCTGTCATTCTACTCCTGTCCTCTCGACTCCTTAGTAATCAGACACAGTCACTGCTGAGCAAGTGCTTAACCCCAGGTGCTGTCACTCTACTCCCGTCCTGTGTGCTCCTTATTAATTAGTCAAACAGTGCAAATAAATAAAAAAAGAAACCTCAATGAGGTCTGTGCATTGATAAAGAGGAAAAAAAATCCACAGGTTTGGTTCCTGCAGGGATTTGAACCTAGGACCCTTGTGCCTGGAGGCAAAAGTTTTACCTCTGAGCTACATTGTAACTACTTACACTCTTTACATAAACAGACCATTCTTTGACTAGAGAGAGGAAAGGCCTGGTGATGTCATCCTGCTGGGTCACGTGATAGGCAATTCAATCAAATCACACTCGCCCCCTTCTGAGCACACAGAGCTGAAGAGCTGGATGCAGGAGGTAAGAAATGAGATCGTGGCAAAACCCCTTTAAAAGAGGGCTATCGGGTCATTACACATAGAGCAACCGTATAACACTACGCTACATCCAAAAGAGGATTAATTGACATATTTTGTCACGCTGTTGCCCCTATATGCTCCTCCAGCGCAGCAAGAGTGGCCTTGGCTTTAGCAATAGCTCATGTGGGTAGAAGACTACAATTCCCATCATGCATTGCTGACATCTATAGGCTGTTCCCCCCTGCCCTGCACCCTTTTGTGCATTGTACTCCCTCACTTCTGAACACTCACATTAGTTCCTAGTTACATTCCCTGCATCTGCATAGACACGCAGTGCTGAATCTGAGCATGACTAGAAAGCTGAAACTGAACTACAGGTTGTATCCCTTGGCAACAAGCGATGAATCTCAGATTTGGGGCCAGTTATTGTTAAAGGACTTTTGCCATGAAGTATAATTGAGGTGGGAAGCTTGCAAATTAAATAATAAACATTTTCATCATTTATCATTATTAAAAATTCTGCACCGTTTTTGTTTTAGCTGCTCCCTTAGTGATCTGTGTACAGCTTGTCTCCAGGGGATACGACCAGGGCTGAGAGCTCCTCAGTCCTGGCCCCACATGCTCAGACATCACCTCTTATGCAGCTACTGTCAGCCTCTTCCTTGCCTAGTAATCACACATATTCGCTGCTGAGCGAGTGTTCAGTGCCAGGTGCTGTCATTCTACTCCCGTCTGTACTCCTTAGTAATCACACACTCACTGCTGAGAAGTGTTCAACCCCAGGTGCTGTCATTCTACTCCCGTCTGTACTCCTTAGTAATCACACACTCACTGTTGAGAAGTGTTCAACCCCAGGTGCTGTCATTCTACCCTTGTCCTCTGTACTCCTTAGTAATCACACACACTGACTGCTGGGAGTGTTCAACACCAGGTGCTGTCATTTCACTCTTGTCCTCTGTACTCCTTAGTAATCACACACACTGACTGCTGGGAGTGTTCAACACCAGGTGCTGTCATTCTACTCCTGTCCTCTGTACTCCTCAGTAATCACACACACTCACTGCTCCGGAGTGTTGAATCCCAGGTGCTGTCATTCTAGTCTTGTCCTCTGTACTCCTTAGTAATCACACACACTCACTGCTGAGCAAGTGTTCAACTCCAGGTGCTGTCATTCTACTCCTGTCCTCTGTAAGCCTTAGTAATTAGTCAAACAGTTCAGATAAATAAAAGGAAAAAAGGAACCTCAGTCAGGTATGTGCACTGAGAAGAAGAAAAAATCCATGTTTAATTCCTGCATGGATTTGAACTTAGGATTCCTATGCTGAAAGGCAGAAGTGCTACCCACTCAGCTACGTTGTAGCTACTCACAGCTCTTTACATAAATAGACCTTTGTTTGACAAGTGTGAGCACACTGTGGGGAAAAGGCATGGTGATGTCAGACCTGCAAAGTCACATGAGATGCAGTTCAAACAAATCACACACGCCCTTTTTAAACACACTGAAAGCTGAAGAAGGACAAACCAAGCATGAAACGTCTTGGTGGTAAAATGTTATGTTAAAATGTTATGTGGAAAATTGTTGATAATATTTAATCACTATATAGTGAAGATTTCCATTTTGTATTGCACACTTTTAGTAGGAGTAGAAGTTTTGTATACCGGAATACCCCTTTAAGGCCACTAATGTACCGTGTGTATGGTATTGTTCTAGTCTACAATGGGCTAGAGACTACAGGCTGTCCTGAAATGACCCCCGTTTCTGCTGTCAGATGCACGTTATTGGACTAGGAAGTATTAATAGGGTCATAGTATGTTAGAGCAATGTGGTCATGTCTGTAATGAACTGTTCAGTAGATTGAAGATGAGCCTGTGTTTTATCAAGGTCACACAATTATGTCGTTACTGTTTTGCTGCTGTTACCGTTTACATTGATTTGTCTGGATTTGATACCGGGTCAGTGTAGATTGGTATCAAAACACCCCCCTTTAAATCGCTCCCAATTTCAGATTTTTTCCTTTTTTCCCCCGGGGAAAGTTACAAAAAAAGGAAATTTAGAGAGCCCCTTGAAGAAAAGCTGGATTGCCCCTCCCCCCCCCGGCTGATTTACTGTTAAGCCCCCAAGGGGTTTTATGGAAATTTTTAAAACCTTAAAACCAGTAATGAGTTTTAATCCAGAGCTGTGGGCTTTTCCCTGGAGGAGGGGCAGGGGATCCCCTTCGTCTGAAGGAGACTGACGGGTGGGAAAACGTGGTTATAAAAACCCTAAATTGCTTTACTGTTTATTAGATTGATAGTACTATAGTAATTAATATAACAAGGCAAATTCCCGGGCCCTTTCCGGGTTTAAGAGGGAAAAGGGGAAACTTTTCTTTTAAATTCCTTACATAAAAAGTCTTGTGTGACTTTGAAAATTTTTTAATGTCAGATTAAAATTAGTGGACACCCTAAAAATCTATTATCTATCCCATATCTATTATCAACTATCTATCTTCTATCTACCCTTATCAAACTATCCCATATCATCTATCTATCTATCCCAAAACTATTATCTATTATTTTATCCCATTTTATTATCTATCTACCCCAAAACTATCTATCTATCTATCTATCTATCTAAAATCTAACTATCAATCAAACTATTATTATTATTATTTTTTATCTATCTAAATAACTATCAACCCAAATCTATTATCTTTTAAAAAATTTTTCAAACTATCTTTAAATATCTATCTTTTCTACTACCCCAAATCTATATATCTATCAAATTTTTTCCAAAATATACCCCATTTTCTCCCTTCTATCTCTACCCTTATCGAACTACAAATTTTACCCAATCTTTTTAAAAAAAAAATTTTAAAAATTATTAAAAAAAAAATTTTTTTTCTATCTCATATTATCTATCCAAAATCTACCCTATCTATCTATCTATCAAACTATCAAACTCATATCTATTTTCTACCCCATATCTATAAAATCTATCCATCCATATATACCCCATATTCCCTTTATCCATCTTTTCCCCTATCTACTATCTATCTATTATCTCCCCCAAACTCATCTACCCTATCTATAAAATCCCTTTTCTGTTCAAAACTTTTATTTTTTTGTTATCTATTTATTTCATTTTATATCTTCAAAAGTATGAAATCTATCTATAATGCATTAAAAAAATTATTATCCATCTATATTTTTTCCTATCCATCAAATCTATATTTTTTATCTTTTCTATATATCAATTTTGCATCTCATTATCTATCAATCAATCTCTTTATTATCAAAAAAAAACTTTTTTCTTCAATCTAATATCTTTATCGTCTCATATCTATCCATCCATTCATATCTATTTTATCTACCCTATCTATTATTATCTTTCTATCCCAAAATTATCTTTTCTCATTTCTATCAAACCCTATCTATCTATTTCTATTTTTATCTATATCTATCTATCTTTCTATCTACTATCCCATATTTTATCTTTTTAATTATCTATCTAAATTACTATTTTATTATCCCATATCTATCTATTATCTACTTCATCTATCTCATTTCTATTTTTTTAAACCCAAATTTTTTCTATCTATTATCTATCTCATATTATCTATCTATCTACCCCCTATCTATCTATCTATCTATCCCATATTTTAATCTATCCCATACCCTAATCTACTATCTATCCCATTTCTATCTATTTTACCCAAATTTTTAAATTTATTTTATCATCATCTATCTATTATTTTTATCCATATCTATCTATCTACCCCATATTATCTGCCCCTCATATCAAACAAATCTATCCCATATTTTATCTTTTTAATTTTTTTCCCTATTAAATAAAAAAAAAAAGAGAAGGCAAAAAGGGCCAAAAGGGGTAAAGGGAACCAAGGGGTTATTTATGGTGTTTAGAAAAATATACTCCCCTTGCATTTGTGTTTAATGGGCCCCGAGGCCAAACTCTCGTTATAGTTTAAATTTGGCCCCCAAAGTATAGTTGGGATCTAACTGAAAGCCCGGCGCCCGGGGTCCCAGTGTAGGGTAACTTACCGGGGAAATTACATAGAAAAAAACCCAAAAAAAGGGGAAAACCGGGGGCCCACTTTAATTTTTTAAAAACGGGGAATGCCGGAGGTAAAAAATTTTCCCTAAAACTCTAATTTTTTTAAAAGAACCTTAAGTTAAACATAAAACAACCAAAAAGGGCCCCACGCGTTTCGCGGGGCCCGCTCCACGTTCTCGGGGGTTTACAGATCTGGGAAATGTGAAACAAAATTTATTTAGGGAAATTACCCTGCAAAAAAAAGGTACAGTTTGTTTTGGGACCATAGCGTACATTGTTAAAAAGAACCGGGTATTTTCCCGTGCATTGGGGGTGGTTAAAAATTTCTGTCAATCCCCCACAGCAATATGATGAAGGGAACAGGATTTGCAAAGAGATACGGGGTTTTGAAATGAAATTTTGCACACCTGTCTTTTTAATCCGTCCGGGATCAGCTTTAACTGTGGTGTTGAACAGTCAGGTTTTAAAAAGAAAAAAAAAAAAAAAAAAAAAGGGCAGACAGATTATAAATTTGGGTGCGGGGGGTGACACATTTTAAATGTCTTAAAAATTTAACAAGCCCCGTTTTTTAAGGGCCAAACGAAAAAAAAGTGAAAAAGTGAACAATTAGTCAAAGATCATGGGGTAAAAGTGGCTAATAAAAAATTTAAATATCAAAAAAAGATAATGGTGAAACCCAATAAAAACCGGGGGGTTACTTTAAGGGAAAACCAAAAACAGCATAAACATAAAAAAACCCAAAAAAACTTTTTTATTTAAATGTATAAATGACAGTGAATGCTAGAAAATAATAAAAGAAAAAAATCCTTGTGTATAACCAAGAACTTAGAATATAACTTTTAATTTACGGGGGAATGTGAAAAAATTTGTTAAAAATATGGGAAGATAAAAAAATAGGGTATTTAAAAAGTTTTAAAAATTTATGAAAAACCCCGGAAATGTTGTATCTTTGTTTGGAAATGGGACGGGGGATGGGGAAGAAAAAGTAAAAGACTAAAAAGGGAAAAAAAACCGTAAGTGTGAATAAACTAAAATACGAGGATGTGGACTATAAAAATTTTAATAGAAATATGTTTGGAATAATATGAAAACACTAATAAAAAAACCAGAACAAAAATGATTAGCAAATGAAAAAAAATATCCCATTTGTTATATACTAAGCCCCATCCCAAATAAAAAACCATAATTGATACGTTTTCCCAATACAGAGTGGATGCCTTCAAGAAAAAACAAAAAATTTGAGAATAACCAAAATTAAAAATAAGGTAGTTTTCCAAAGGATGCCCAAGGATGAAAGTTTATCGAAGGGATTTTCCACATAATCTTTTAAAAACCCTGGGGATGAAATGTTTTTGGGACGATACCCATCAACTAAAGCTTTTGGGTTGCGGGAAATTTCAATTAGAGACATTAAAAAGAAATCATGTCTTTGGAGTAATGGAAAAGTTAAGAATGTTAGGGTTTTTGGGTGTTTCATTGAAATGTGGGGCAACACCTGTTTTATACCCCTTTTTTCCCGGTATTAAAATGGGGTCCGTTGGGTCAAACCCCCTTTGAAACAAAAGGGAAACGCCCCAAAAACTGTAAAATGCAGGGTACACAATAACGTAAAAAAAACATATTTGGATTTGCAATTTAAAGGAAACTTGAGGGTAAATTCTTCCTTGGTGATACTAAAAATAAAAGGTGGATGTTGTTTTTTTGCGGGTAAAACATGGGAAAACCTTTTTAGGTTAAATGGGTGTCCTTTTTAAACCGTATGGGACTCATTGTACCCGAAAAGTTTTTTCTCGAATTTTGCCTAGGGGTAGGAACCCTTTAAATTTGGGTGCCCCCCTAAAAAATTAGCCCCGGTTTCTGTTTGGGGGAAAATGGAAACCTGGAAAGGGATTTTTGGATGAGAGCCAATTTTTGAAATTTTTTTTTTCTAATTTCTCTGTGGGGGGAAATTTTAATTGTTTTAATGAAAGAAAAATGGAAAAATTGTTCTCCCCTTTTTGGGTGTTTGGTTTTTGCAATTTTTGGGTGACTTCAAGAAAAACCCTTTTTGTTTTTAACCTTTTGGGTTCTATCATAGGAAATGTTTAAAAAAGGGGGAAGAGGATATTTTTTTTCAATAATCTCTTTTGTTAAAAGATTTGAGCCTGTGTGTAAAATGGCTGTTAACTGAACATTTCCCTCGCAATCTTTTTAATTGGCCCCATATGGAATGTTTAACAGCCAGGGTTAAAAATGTGCCTTGTGAAGGGATGAAAACTTTTGGGTATAAACCCGGGTTTTTGAAGAAATTTGAAGTGATAAAGGGCCTTAAAGGTGGGGTTTTTTTGGCCCTTAAAAAAATCTATTTCTTTTTGTTGTAAGGGGGAATGTGAAAGTTTCCCCAAAATTGTTTTTATTGATTGGTTAATGAAAGATGTGATTTCGTTTTGGGGGCCCCCAGCCAGTTAATGAAAAAGTCTTTCTAAAAACCCTCTTGTAGAGAAATTTTTGGATGAAATAAGGGTAAGAAAAAATGTTTTTTGGTTCCTCAAAAAACCCCCATAAAAAGTTTAAGCATAGGCCGGGCAGTTTTTCCCGACCCCATTTGTTCCCCTGATTTGCCAGAAAGGGGGCCCGCCATTTTAGTCAAAAAAAATTTTTTCCCGAGAAAATCTGAGACAAATTTTAACAAAAAGGATTTTGTAAGGGCTGAAATAGAAAAAAAATTCTGTGTCTAGATAATTTTTTTCCCACAGTTAATGCCCAATTCTTGTTCAATAAAAAGAAATACAGGGGAAGATACTTCTAAAGTGGGAAAAATTTGGTATTTTCAGATTTTAAGGAAAAAAGAAAAAGATTTAAGAGGGCCCTGGGGTTTTTTCAAGAACTTTTAAAATTTTGGTCACATACTTTTGAAAGATTTAAATTTAAAAGTGGGGAACGTTGTCTTTGGGGAAAATTTAAACCCCCGGGAATTTTAAGGGGCGTCCGGGGGGGATGGTGATTTTTCTTGTAAAGGTTGGGGCCAAATTTAATAAAAAAAATGGTATTGGGCTCCTTAAACATAAAAATTGTTTCGTTTAAAGTGTCAAAAATTTACCATCAAAAACCGTAAACTGGTTAAAATTTTTTAACCCCCCTTCTGAACTTGTCAAAGGGGCCAATGACAAAAGATGTTGTAAAAAAAGAAACATCAAAAAAAGTATATTTAAAGATTCTTTGGGGTAATTTCAAAATTTTAAACAAGTACAATGCCCCCCCCTTTGTCCGGGGGCGGTGCAATATTGCTTTGTCTTTCAAGCTTTTTTATAGTTTGGGGACTTTTTCCAGCAAAATATTTCGGTTTTTTTTTACCAGAGGTTGAAAAATTTTCTTTTAATCTTTTTAAAAAAAGGCCCCGGAATTTTTTTTTAGAAGGGGCCCTGTGTTTTTTTTTGGGGTTTTTAAAAAGTGGTTTTGGGTTTCAGATTAAATTTTTATTGAGGGAAAAAATTTTTTAAATTTCGTGAATGGTTGGGGTTTAAAGTCAAAAAAGGGGTCGTTTAAAGTGAGTTTAACGTATTTTTGTTGTATGCCCAAAAAAAACAGATCAAAAGGGTTTTGTTTTCTTTGGAAGGGACGAAGAAAAATCCTTTTCCCGGAATTTGATTTCCGCCTCATTTTAAAGGTGTATTTTGACAAATTAAAAATACCTTTGCCAATAATGAAGAGTTTATCGGGGGTTTAGGTTTTTGATTTTAACCCCTTTCCCTCCAATTTTTTCCGGGCGGCCCCCCCCTACAGCCCTTTGGAATTTTTTTTTTTTTCCCCCCTTATGCCTTTTTAAGGGGTGTGTTTTCTGGTGGGGGGCCCTTTGGGCCAAAAAAAAGAAACCCGGGGGTTGGGAAAAAAGGTTTTGTTTTAAAAACGGAAATTGGTATCAATGTTCAAAAGTTTAATGGGGGAATAAAAAATTTTTTATTTGGGTAGAAATTTGAGAAAAAGGGAAGGTGGTGAAAATGAAAATTTAAAGACTGGAAAATTAGGTTTTTTTCCAACTTGGCCCCTTTTATTTTCCCCTTTTAAATTTCTTTAAAATTTTTTTCTTAAAATTTTGGCTTTCAGAGTAATGTGGAGGGGATAAAAGGTTTTTTTGGGGAGTTTTTTCAGAATGGGACCCGGGTGTTCACCTAGATAAAGGGAAATTATTGATAGAATGATTTTTTTTTAAATTACAATTTTTTTCTATAGGTATAACTCAATTGAAATAAAGGGGGGTAATTTTTTTTTCGTACTCAGAACAGGGTTTTTTGGGTTTGACTGGGTTTTCCAGGTTGGGTAGGGATTTGGGATAGGGTTTGGAAAAGTTTAAAAAAGGGAGAATTTTGAATCCTTTTTGTTGGCCCAAAAATTTTCCCAGGACTCTTTTTGCCCCAAGAAAGCACGGGTATTTGAAAAGGTTTTTTTTTTTTAAAATAAGAGGGCCCAAGATGATTGATATTCGTTGTGTTTTAGGTTTTTGCCCCCTTTGCTTAAAAGGTCAAAAGTGACTGAGGGATGCCCCGTGGCCCTGTAGGGAAAGTGCTCTACTTTTTTTTTGGGTGTTTTAAATTGGGAGTATATCAGGGAATTTTTCCCCTTTAATATTTTAAAATTTGTTTGTGAAAACATTTTTTTCTTTTCCGTTTTGGGATTTTTATTAAAAATATAAATTGGAATCGGAAGTGCTTCGGGGCGTGCCCCATTTTGACTTTGGGGGTTTTTTTTAAAATTGTGGATTTTTTTTAGTTCTGCTTACCCCTTTTCTAAATTTAATAGGTTTTTTTAACCGGGGGTGTCAGTGCCTGGGTTTTGGATACCCCTTATTGACCTTTGGGGCGTTTTTCCAAAATGTTTTTACTCCTTTTTAAAAAAATTTTACATTCCTTTCAAATTTTCACTTCCCTTGGTGACCCAAATCATTCTTTCAAAGAAATCTTTGTGGTTTAAAATCTCTTTCTTCTCTAAAATTTTCAGCAATATCCCCTTGCGGTGTTTTAAAACCAAGGAAGAGCTTTTTTCCAAATAAATAACCCCATGATTTTTAGGGAAACCCAACTTTCAGCAAAAAAACCCATTCCTGAATAAAATTTCCCACATCATTATTAAAAGGGGGGCATGGAAGGTTTTTTTAAACCCCTTTTTGGAAATTTAAAATTGGGTTTTTTTAACTTTACATAGATAAAAACATGGGGCCCCCAAAATTTATTTGTATTTCAAAGGTCATTTTTTTTTCCCCAAAATTTTTAAAATTTGATCTGTCATGGGGGTGGAGTATCATCCTCCGTAAAAGTCAATTTGTTTCCTCATTGGTTCCCGGGTTCCGGGTTTAGGCTCTTCATTCAGTAATTCCTGTAAAAAGCCCTTTCTAGGAGGTTTTTTTTTAAAAAAATTTTCCCTTTTTTTGGGCAGCCTATTTGGGCCCCGGGGTACCGGGTAAAACACCCCGGGAGGGGAATTATTTTAAAAAAGAGGAAGGAAAAAAGGGCAAATGGTAAAGTACGTTCAAGGGGTTTTTAAATTTAGGGGATGATAAAAATTTACTAAACCTCTTGCAGTTGTGCTAAAGGGCCCGAGGAAACAACTCTCGTTTTAGTTAATGGTACCAATTTTAGTTGGGTTCATCCCTGCAGCCCGTCGTCCGGGGGCCCCAGTGTGGGGTTTAACTCCCGGGGTGAAATTAAAAGAAAAAAAAGCCAAAAAAAAAAGGACCGCGGGCACGTACTTTTTGGTTTTATGGTTTTATTTGGTTTTTGGTTTAGTATATACAGTGCATTTTTATTTATTTTTTTGCTATATCAGTGTGTTTTTTGGTTATTTATTATTTGTTTTCCATATTTTTTAAAAATCATATATTATTCTTTTATTTTAGCCCAAACTTTCCTCGTAGTTCAGTTTATTCACATTAGGGGTTTTTTTTACACCTTTTAGTCTATTTATTTAAATTTTTTCCCAATCCAGTCCCTTTACCCTATTAGTTACAACGGGTCCGGGGTTTGTAAAAATTTTTTAAAAGTCCCCTAATTTAACCTCTATTTTTCATCTTCTATTTTTTTTTACCCAAATTATTTCAAAACCCCGTAAAATTTTAAACGTATATTCTATGTTTCTTGGTTATACAAAAGGGATTTGTTTGCTATTATATTTTCTTAGCATTCACTTTTTTTTTTTTAAAACAGTTACTCTTTAATTTTTCGGTTTTGGTTTTTTATGTAAAAGTGTTGGTTTTTCCCTTTTTCGTAACCCCGGTTATTTAGGGTTTGAACAATTACCCTTTTTGGGTATTAATTTTTATTAGAAAATTTTAATCCCCTTTGGTTTCTTTGCTAACCCTGTTAAAACTTTTTCCTTTTTTTCTTGGCTTTTAATAAACGGTTTTGTATTTGTAAAAACTTTATGGGTGTGTCCCCCAAGCACCTTTGATAATTGTCTCCCCTTTTTTTTTTTTTTTTTTTTTTTTGTTGTTAAATTTTTGCCCTTTTCAAAAAACCATTTTTTAAAGGGCTATCAGGGAATGGATTGCAAGAGACAGGGGGTTGTTTTTTACTTTAAACACCCCTGAATCTTTTTGCAAATCCTGTTTTTTTTCATCAGTTTGTGTCTGTGGTTTTTGACAAAATTTTTTAACCCCCGGGGCAATGCAGGGAACATCCCTGGTTCTTTTTTAACAATGAAACGTTTAGGGTAAAAACATACTTCCGTTTTTTTTTGAAAGATAATTTCTCTTTTATAAAATTGTGTTACAAAAAGGCCCTAGTTCTGTCCCCCTGAGGAAGCGTGGGGGCCCCCACGCGAAACGCTGGGGCCTTTTTCGGTTGTTTTATGTTGAGATTTAGGGGCCCTTTTTTAAATAAATTAGTTTTTGTAGTAAACTTTTCTACTTTTCGGCTTTCCCCTTTTTTTTTAAAAAGAAACGTGCGCCCCGGCCCCTTTCTTTTTGGTTTTATTCTATCTATCTATTTTCCCCCTTATCTATCTGTCTCATTTTCTATCTATCTATCTACCCAATCTACCCTTTTTTATTTTTTAAATTGGGACTCAGGCCCCAAAAGTTTTAGTTTTGGGGGGGGTTCCCAACGATCAAAATTCCCCATTGTTGGCACCGTGGTTTCCCTTTGAAGCTTTAAATTGTTTTTTCCCCAAATTTTGAAAAATGAGGTTTTTTCATTTGTCCCGGAAAACAAGGGGAGTACTTTTTCCCCTCATCTTTCTTCAACTGGGAAAGCTTCCTGAAGATCATTGCCTATGGACTGGTCATGCACCCCAGTGCCTATATCAAAAAGGGAAAGGGAAAATTTTTTTTTTTAGTTTTTGGGGTCATTGAAAGTTTTTTGGGTAAGCAATTCTGTTAACATGTATAGAAAAAGTATGTTCCCTTTGAAATCATCCATAAACAAAAAGTTACTTTTTTCCCAAAATGTTTTTAAATTTTAAAATCTGAAAAGGTCAGAAAAATTTTCTGACGCGTTTCAAACCCCAAAAAGGGTTCTTAGTTCCAATAAAAACCCTATATACAAAGAGCTCAGCCCTTCCCTTTTCCAAAAAACCCTATTTATCAAAAGGGGCCAAATTCCCTCTACCCTCTTTTCCATAAAACCCCTATTTTAAAAAGAGCTCTTTTCCCCTCTTTTTCATAAAAACCCTATATATCACGAGCACAGTTTTCCTCCCCCTCTATCTTTAAAACCCAAAATACCAGAGCTCATCTTCCCCTCCTCTTCATAAAAAACCCTATATATCACAGGTTCCCAAATTTTCCTTATCTTATAACCCTAA
>JAODAL010035387.1:0-43007 GCA_025379985.1 Phyllomedusa bahiana | reverse complement strand
CAAAAAACCGAGGGGCTAAAATCATGGTGCACGACTATCGGGTCTCAACACCGATTTTTTTTGGATTTTTTCCCGGCCCCAACGAACTGGGTACCAAAAAATAAAATGAAGGGCCCCAGTCGCTCCCACGCCATAGAGGTTTTCCCTCCCCAGAGAAGCTCTCTAGGGAACCTTCAGCACAGCTGGAGGAGTCTTTACAGAAAAAACGCATCCGGCTTTCCACCGATAATATTGACGTTTGACTTTCATCAAGATGAATCAGGAAAGGATCTCTGATGATTGGACCCAATTCCGAGGTAAACCGATTAGTTGCCGGTCTACTTCACTTTCCCTCTTCAAACAGAATTGGTCCTCTTGAAAAAAAAAAATTTAAATGATAAATTTCTTACTGCAATTTTTATTCTCAGTTCCCAAAACATCATTTTGCTGGTTTTGCAGTGAGGAGACTGTAAAAGACATCAATTGTACATGGTTTCATGAAAAAAATGTATTCCATTTACTCACTTCATCTTTAAAAATGTTCGCACTGTCATTGGTTTGGGGGTCATGGTGCTGTGAGATACAGCTATAATCAAGGTCTTTTGGAACAGAAATGTGGCTTCTAAGTGGCATTTCCCCCCTCATAATTTTTTTAAAAGTGGTTGAGAAGTCCATTTTCCATAATTTTTTGGGTCATGCTGCTGTGAAATCAGCTATACTACAGTCCTATTTAAAAAATGTGGTTTTTTAACCCGACATTTGGGTTTTTCACAATTGTCAAGAGTGGCCAAAGGGTCATGTTTTTAATTTTTGGGGCATGTTGCTGTGGAAAAAACAGCTATACTTTCAGGTCCTATTTAAAAAATTGGTTTCTAACAGACATTTTTCTTCACAATTGTCAACAGTGGCCAAAGGTCATATTTTTTTAATTTTTTGGCGGCATGTTGCTGTGAAATACAGCTATACTACAGGGCCTAATGTAAAAATGGGTTTCTAACAGACATTTGTTCTTCACCCAATTTTCAAAGATGGCCAAAGGGTCATGTTTTGAATTTTATGGGGCATGTTGCTGTGAAATACAGCTATACTACAGGTCCTATTGTAAAAAATGTGGTTTATAACAGACATTTGTTCTTCATATTTGTCAACAATGGCTGAAGGGTCATGTTTTGAATTTTATAGGGCATGGTGCTGTCAAAAACAGGAATAGGTAGGACACTGTTAATGATCAAATATTGCAAAATGACTTGTTTTTGCAAGATCTTTAACATAGCTAGCAATCCCTGTAGTGAGACAACCCGTTAAATACAATAAAAAAAAAAAGAGAAACAAAGACGTGGTGGGATTCCATCCTATTTTAAAAATGTGTTTTCTAGAATTAAACTACTAAAAAAATTGCATGTACAAAATAGCTGATACAAATATTCCTCTGAATTGTACAAGGGAAGTACAGGAAACCTTGAACAGATGTAGGTTATTCTGAGGACATGGTGTATGGAGCACATTCGCCACCCCAAGAATAGAGACAGTTTACTCCAACACGTTGAGTAAAACGAAAAAAAGAATGCCAAGAAAAAGGGCACCTGGGTGATACATGAGCGTCAACCACCAGCATTTTCAAAAGAAGCTCAATTGGTCCGCACTCATACGGAGGGGCAAGCGCTCATGTAGAGGCAGAAATTTTTCAAGCGCTACCCAGGTCTTGACTGTGTACTGAGGAAGGCTGGAGGTCTTAGCTCACACTTCCACTTCCACACTCTGCTTCAGAACGACTGTTTTCATTGCTGCGTCACAAGAGAATTTTTGCCGTGTTAATGGATGACGGACGCCAGCGTGGACTCTCACCACACCCACTGTAACTGAGGCCCTGCTAGCTGAACCTGCGTGTTAATAGATGACGAACACCAGCCCTTGCTCTCACTGCAGCCACTGTAACTCCGGCCCTGCTAGCTGAACCTGCGTGTTAATAGATGACGGACGCCAGCCCTTGCTATCACCACACCCACTGTAAGTCCAGCCCTGCCAGCTGAAACTGCGTGATCCACGTATACAGCCTCACCCGCCTTGATCAGTAATTTCCTTCAATCCACTTGACAGTAGAATGCAGGATTTTCAGACAGGCCTTGTTGACCTACTGGGGACATCTGTTTTGTTTGCTTCATATTCTAATGTCACGGTAGAACAATGTCACCAGTAGAATGGCAAGTAACTCTAGCAGCAGCAGTATTGGAAAACAATTTTTTTTTTAAATATAGTTTATTTCTTATTGTGAAATTTTCTGCTGATCATCCATAAGGGCACCAGTGCGGGTTTTTTCCAGCACTTTTTAATCTTTGGGTCATGCAGGTTTGAGGGTCATGCTGTGGTCCAGGACAGGCATAGTCAATGTCCTGTTCAACTAAAATGGTGGTTCAAAGACTCCTTTTTCTGCACTTTTTAATCTGTGGGTCAGACAGGTTTAATGGTCATACTGCGGTCCAGGACAGGTATAGTCAATGTCCAGTTCAACTAAAATGGTGGTTCAAAGACTCCTTTTTCCGGCACTTTTTAATCTGTGGGTCAGACAGGTTTTGGGGTCATGCTGCGGTCCAGGACAGGAATAGTCAATGTTCAGTTCAAGTAAAATTTTGGTTCAAATAATATTGCCTTCTGGCACTTTTTAATTTGTGGGTCATGCAGGTTTAAGGGTCATGCTGTGATACAAGACAGGGATAGTGAATAGTCTGTGAGTTTTTTTCTGTGTCTCTTGTTGCCTAATTGTCTTGCCTTAGATGTAGCACGTATCCAGTTTACTGTTGTGGATGTTAATTCCAGTTTCTCCACCCCTGTTTGGGTGTAAGAATGAAGGTGTTGTTCCTGTCCCATAGACTTTAATGGTCATCGGCGATAATCTGTTATCGACTATCAGATATCGTCATGATAATTGCCGATATAGACTATCGAATCGATAACGATAATTGACACAATCGCTCATCACTATTTGTTGTGTATCCAGTTGTACCCTAACTTCAACCCTAACCCTACTCCAACCCTAACCTAACTTCAACCCTACCCAAAACTAATGTAACGCCAATCCTAATTCAACCATAACCTAACTCCAACCCTAACTTCCACTCTAACTCCAACCCTAATATTGCTCCAACCCTAAACCTCTCAACCCTATTCTAACTCCAAACCTAACCCAACCCCAAAACTAACCCATCCCCAACCCAAACCTAACTCCAATCCTAACCCTACCATAAATTCAACACTAACCCTACTTCAACACTACCCCAACCCTAACCTAAGCCCAACCCAGACCTTAGCCCAACTCTACCCCATTTCTAACCTTACTCCAACCCTACCCCTACTCCAACCCTAAGCCTACCTCAGCCCTAACCTAACTTTAAATCCATCCCCAACCCTAAACTAGCTCCAACCCTAACACTACCCCAACCCTAAAACCTACCTCAACTCTACCCTAACTTCAACCCTAACCCTACCCCAACCTTTATACCCAATCCCTTCCCCAACCCTATCCTTAAACCAACCCTAACCCTAGCTCAAAACTAACCCTACCCCAACCATAACCTTACTTCAAAACTAACCCTTATTATATATTTTTGAATATATATATGCCACCCCCCCCCATTTTTTTCTTTTTTTGAAAAAACACCTGGATGCTAAATTTTTCATTTTTCTAAGTATTGGGGAACTCTTTGCCAGGAGTTCTTTTTTGTTTGCACCCCGCAACAAAAATTTGGGGGAAGTGCCTGATAAAACCCCAAACCCCCTTGTTGGGGGGTCAGAAAATAGAATCCCGGCTCCCAACATTTAAAAATTAAAAAAATTGCAGCACTCCAGTTTTAATATCAAAAATAGAAAAGGGGGGGCGGGGCCTGGCATGTGCGGGAGAGAAAAATCTTGAATCCCTCCAATTTTAGCTTTTGGGGGGTTAATTTTCAGCGAAAATGGGGTCAAAACATAGCAGGAAAGAAGCAAGCTTCCTCAGCCGCAGGAGGGAATCCCATTTCCAAACTTTTTGCCCCGCGGGCACGCTGCATTCGGCTCCAGAACATCTCCCTGGACGGGCCCCATCTTCAACGCGAGGAGAACGGAGACTTCCGCCTGCCACCTCACCAAATGCATGAAAAGCGGGGGCAACAGACCTCCGCGCAGGATATCCCGCCCCCCCCAGCACCGGCAAGTGCGGGGGAAAGACGGAGTGGGCGGCGCCTCGCAAGGCGACGAACGCCCCACCGTGCTCCGGGGACCCCGACATTATGAGGGCGAGCAACGAAAAGATGAGGGGCCCACGGGGGCGGGTACACAGGCCGGGGGGTGGGGGGAAGGGACCCCATTAAAAAAAGGCCTCTAGGGCTAAAGGGGCTTGAAGCTGAGCAAGAGCCCCTCAAACGGGGGGGGCGCACCACATGGCGCGCCATCAGGGGCGTTCACGGAGGGAGAGAAAAGCCCCAACCCAAGGGCCATCCCGCACAGGACACGGGGAAGAGAGGGGTTTAAGCCCCTCAATTTTCAGGTCTCGAGCCCCAGGGCCCTTCCTTTTCGCAACCCATGCCTTTTCCCGGGCCATGCGCGGGCCTCCCAAAAAGCTTAGCCCACATCACCTCAACACCCATATCCCGGCACCTTTCATGATCAACGCCACCTTATCTGATTCTAAAAGCCGAAATCCCCATGTCTAAAGCTTTTTTAACCCTGCAGGCCCCCTATTTACAGGGCCGCCTCCCTCCCCTCTAGAGCGTTTTGACAGCTTACACAGGACCTCAAAACTTCCTCATACGACCTAAACCCTCAATCGAGTCTCCCATTAAAGAGAAAAGTTTAAAACTGGGGAGAAACGGGAAGGGGGCCCCAGCGCAGTTGGACTATGCAATCCCTAACCCCCCGAAAAAAATCTCACCAAAATCTAATGCCATATACGATCTCGAAAACCAAATGGGAAAAACAAATTCAATCATGGTCCCCAGACTCCGTAAACGCAAATCTGCCATAACCCTCAAAAAACTTTTCAACATTTTTGGGGAAAAGGGCCTCAGCCCCCTAGAACTTGATGGCCCACCGTCCCTTTGGCGCCCCCAACGTTGATGATCTAGACCCGGGGACGTCATTTTCGATTCACCACTTCGCACTCAAAAACATAAGCAAAAGGAGACACGCGCAGCACCCTTTCGAGGGCCCGCTAACATTGTTTCCGGATCTCCCAGGCGCACCCCCCTTCGTTCCCACAAAACCGTGTTAGCCGTCTTGCAATCCCAAAGCATTCCATACCGCTGGGTTTCCCCTCGCTTTACAAGCCGAAGAGAGAGGAATGCTCAAATCGGTCCCCAGGGGATTTCCGTCGCCCTCGCTGCACTGATCTTCCTCCTTTTCCATTCCGGACGGGTTTGCGATGTTTTCTCCCTTTTCACGGGTTTCAGCAGCGCTCTCAGGGTTCTCTAAAAAACGGGGATTGCAGAATCACCACTGCCGCAACGGACGCAGACCCCCAGCGACCTCAAGCCGAATGCTTGAGGGCGGATGCGACATAGCCTTCTACCAAACTACTGTAAGCGTTTAGCTACACCCTTACACTTATGTTGCTTGCTTTCCACCTTGTGGCTGACTATTACTGCCCCCATGGAAAGGGAGCTTGTCGTTTTTTTTTTTACTCCCCCCCTACTTCCCCCTCCTTCACATCCTTTCTTTCCCTTCCCCCCTCCTAACCCTTCCCTCCCCCCCTCCTAATTCCCCTCTTCCCCTCCCCCTAACCCCCCCGTCCCCCCTTCTAACCCCTCCCTCCCTAACTCCTCCTTCCTCCCCCTTTCATCTTCCCCCTCTTCCTCACCCTTCCGCCTTTTTTTTTTATCTCCCACCCTTTTTCCTTCCCTCCCCTCCTCTCTCACTGACAGAAAATTTTACCCTCAGGTATTGCACACTGCACACCCACCAGTTCCCCCCGCCATGTCATCTGGCTTAAGCAGATTATCGTTTGAAATTTCCCCCATCACCGACTCACCGGGGTTTTTCCACATACGTTTGATGTTTTGTAAATTCCCTGCACGTTACAGAAAAATTCCCCAAATGGGTTGGGATTTCAGCGTACCCCCGGGCCCTGGGCACCCATGTTTCCGGCTCTTAGTCTATGTGCCGAAAATTTTGGTTGAGGGGTTGTTTTTAACTCCCCAGAGTTTTTTCGGTTTTTTTGTTCGCTCTTTGCCGAAGGTATATTTCAGGAGCCATATCCCCCCTTTTACTTCAGGCGGGTCTTTGTATGTGCCTGAGGGCATCAAAATCACCTCCTTCAACTAAGGGGGTTCAATATCCCTAAAGGGCCCCAAATTGTATGAATCAAAAGGCTCTTTCTCCATCCTATATCTTCAGGAACACACTTAAAGCCAAACCCATCTCCCGCCTTAACGAAAAAGATTACCCTGTCGGGTTTAAATTGAAGCAGCGCAGACCAAAACTAAAGGTGGGGGCCCCTGGTCCAAAAATCGCTCCCACATCAAACCCGGGAAATCAAACAGATCCGAGGCGGGTACTTTTTTTCGTGAATTAAAATATTCGGGGCCCCCCCTACACATTGCAACTCTATGCCCCAATCGGGGTCAGTTTCCTTTCTCAATAATTTCTGGATGATCTTACACTCTTTGCCCGGGGGAATAATTTTTTGTTGACTTAAGTGGGCTTCATCCTGCGGGGATATTTCATCAGGTCACTCCACAACCCCCCTGAACAACCAAAAAAATTAAGAACCTTGCAGAAAGCAGCTAATGATATTTGGCATCCTGCATCCCGAAACGGGGATTATACATTTTTACTCCCCCCCTCACAAAGTATAAGCCGTTTTGGTTTTATATATTTCTCCAACATTCCCTACTCCCCCCGGAAAATGGGGCGTCAATTGATGACATCGCAATCGGATCACGCTGTTTATACATTGCCATTTTTAGTGCCCAGCCCTCTAGAAACCTTTTCTTGGGGTTGAACGAGACCTGCTCAATGATCCCGTGCTTGCCGAATTGAAGCAAGCGCTCTACTTTGCGAATGATAAAAGAAACAGACAACCCTCCCCCACTTTTCAAAGGGAATCTTTAAAAAATGGGGGCTGCGGGCGTGCTAATAAAGCTGGCTACCCCTAAAAAGAAAAGCACGGCTCACTTAAATTTCTGTCTCCCGTTCACCTTTGGAAAACGAAACACAAAGAGAGCGTTGTTATCAACATGGGGTTTCTAAAATACTTACAAAAAACAAAAGATCAAACACTTTGTCCCCTTTCCCTTCTATGAGGGAGCAACAAGCCAACAAAATCTGGCCGGGCGCAGGCCCAAAAAGCGTTTTTGTTTTTGCCCGCAATTTAAAAAATTCAAAAGGGAAATGGCCCCATCTCACCTCCAAACCAAAGGGGAGTTTCGCTTATACTTCAGGGCCTAAACAACCTCCCTAAACCCCTTTACATTAAGCCCAAAAAATTGGAAGATTACATTAAAAACAGGCCCCCCCGTTGGTCCGGATACCCGGGGCCCTTTTTAAAAACCCCCTTTTTCACGGCAGATTTTAATCGGCTTTTTCTTTTTATTTAAAAAAATTTTTAAAAAAAAAAAAAAATTTTTTAATTTATTTTTAATAAATAAAAAATAAAATAAAAAAAAAAAAAATTTTTTTAAATAAAAAAATTTTTTTTAAAAAAAATTTTTCCCAAAAAAACTAATAATAATTTTAAAAATGGGAAATTTTTTTTAAAACCTAAAAAAACATTAAAAAATAAAAAAAAAAAATTATTTTTTTTAAAAAAAAAATTAATATTTATTTTAATTTTTTTTGAAAAAATATTATTTAAATTTTTTAAAGGAAATTTTTTAAATTTTAAAAACATAAATTTTATTAAATTTTAAATTGCCCCAAATTTTTGAAATTTTTTTTATTGTATAAATTTTGGGGAATTGGAAAAATCCAATTTGGGGGGGTTTTAAATATAAATAAATTAAAAATGCGATGACCTCCTATTGTAAACACCAACCGCTTACTTCACGCCTAACTTGATGTCCTCCTTAACTTTTGGGGCACTTTCTAATTTTAAAAAAAAAATTTCGCAAAATGCCTGCGCTGGGAAAACAAAATGAACCCGTGACCTTTGCTTAAGAATGGGTTTTCCCCTTTAAATGGGGGTGGGGTGCCTTCAAATATCTGGGGGTTCACATTCCGGGGGCCCCCATGAAAATGGCGACCTTTAAATTTTTCCCCCCGGTAGGCATTCTTAAGCAACGAAGAATGGAAGCCAAAGAATTTTTTTGCTGGGGAAAAAAACATAATCAAAAAAGAATGTATGCCGCTATCCTTTTCCACAATATACCATGTTTTCTGCCCAAACGTTTTTTTTTAATCTATGGATAAGCTTTTTAAAACATTTTATTTTTTCAGGGAGAAAACCCCGGATACGAAGTCGACACTCAAAAAAAAAACAGGGCGGAGGGGTTGGGCCCCCAATTAAAGGCCCATTATCTGGCCTCGGGTCCAGTCCGTCTTTTGACTTTCCAACATTCGCACAAAATTTGTGGGTGCAGCTTGAGGGAAAAATTTATAACCTCCCTTATCAAAACTCCCTTGGGACCACGCCTCATCCTCAAGATGTTAAAAAACTTCCCCGGGTACGAGGATACCATTTTTGCGTGGGGGCACATAGGCTCCGCTGGGGGACTCTTTCCCGGAGGCCCCCTGAACCCCATAACAAGTAACCGCCCCCGGGTCTAATTTTCCTCCTTGCATAGCTCCTATGGATGCTCAGGGGACCCTTATTGTTCGCTGATGTTCGGCTGCTCAGGGACTGAAACTAGAGCGGGGATTTAAACACCCCCCTACTTTCAGTTTTTAAACCGTTTATTATTGCAGATCCACACTACTACGCCATCAAAAAGGGAAAATTTCAACTGCAAGGCCATTACTCCCCCCTGGAGGAAATATTTCCCGTAGATCTCTGGGCCCACCTCATCCTAAAATAAACCTGACGGTCACCCCTTTCCTCGGGACCCGCTTAAACCAAAAGGGTGGGGTACAGAGCCCCGGGGGGGACCCTTTTCCGCAAGGAATGGCAAAAACAAAGTACTAACAAAAGTCTAAGCCTTGTAGTTACAAGAGCTTAATTTAAAATACCCCTCCCCTGGTACAGGCCGACATTACACGCTAATCCCCAGGTACCTGACGTAGCTGGAGGGGTGGAAACGCAGAGGGGGCTATTCCCACATCATTGGCATGTCCGACAATTCAAGCCTATTGGCTAAAGCCTGCACATAATTGAACTATGACGGGGAATAAATTACAAAATGACCCTAGGTGGTGCTTTTGCAGATTATCCCCCCTTTCCCAGGGGTACTTAAGGGGCATGTAATTTTTTATCTCAACGCAGCCAAACCCTAAAAACCGCACTTGGGAGGCAACTGAGACCCTTCCAAACCGCGGGGACAATAACTTACATTTTCCCGTTGGAGGGACCACGGACCATAGCCAAACAATTGGGAAAAATTTAGACCACCGGGCGAGCGGATATTTTCTGTGTTCTTCAAGTTTAGGAACATATCAAAATCTAGAAAAACCCCTTGGGACAAAGGGGGAAAGTGCGCGGTTTTTACCCGGATCGTATTCGTTCGAAGGGGCCCCAGGAATAACTTTTGGAGGCTCACTTATATACCTCTTGCATCCTTTTTCTCTTTTTTTTTCGGCAACATTTTTTGGTTCTTTCTGTTTTTTTTTTTTTTTTTAGTTTTTTATTTTAAGCTGGTCTATCAGTGTGATAATAAGAAAAAAGTACATCTAAGGCTATTTTTAAAGGGCGTCGGGGCACACACAGTCCCTGGCCCCTTGTTAGATCAGGGATAATACGCTCGTCTGCCTCAACCAAAATTTTATTGCATATCTTTGACATAAGTTGGCCATGAACCAGGACGATTTAGTGAAGGTAGTTTTTGGGATGTTTAAAGTCTAGATATGTTCATATTCAAATGTGCTAATTGATTTTTTTTCCTACCCCTTTGCATTTTTACTGCATTATTTTTTTGAATAAAGCGTTTTGAATAAGAAAAAAAAATAGAAAAGTGATTTTATTCCCACATGTTTATGACCGACTTCGGGCCTCCACAGACCATTTACAATAACACCCCCGTGCTTCAACAAAGTATATATAGAAACAACAATTAGTGAAATCACAATTGGAATTAACAATGTTACATACATTAAAAATGTGCAAAAGAAACTCATCAATAAGCATAAAACAATACGTGAGTAAGAGGCAGCATTGTAAAAACACAACGATACCAATATATAAAAAATAAGTGTAAAGATCATATATTAATTAGATAAACTAGGGAACAAGGGCCCGTAACCTCACCGAAAACAAACAATCCACACCTGTATAGTAGTAATGCTAAAAGCACAACTGAAGGCAGAGTACGTGTCCAGCCTCCCTTAGCCAGCTTCCTGAAAAGATCTGCGCATGTTTAAAAAGGCGCGCCCGGCACATACCAGCGTGTCTCCAACAACTTGAGAACTGCGCAACTAGAGCAACCAAAACGCGTCCTTAACTACAAATAGTGTCAAGCTGCAAGCTTCTGCACAAGCGCATACATGGCACGAGGCAGAAAAACTACTGCGCGTCCTTAACTGCATATAATCTCAAGCTACAGGTTATGTAGAGACACATTCGGTAAAACCCTGTCACTATAATACCGCAACCGCACCTGGAAAATTAACAAAAAAATATAACTAATCATTGAATGGTCACTAAAAAAAAAGTTTTTTTGCGTGCAATAGGTTAAGCAGATAACTCAACCAACAGCACCACAATCTCAAAAAAGAAAAATTTCTTATAATAGTGTCTCCACACTCTCAATAACTATCCATTAAAAAAATACTATTTTTTAATTAAAAAATAAAAAATAAAAAAATAAAAAAAAATAAAAATACAAGAATTTATTAGAAACAAATCAAATAAAAAAAATTTGGGAAAACAAATCAAAAATTCTATTGCAAAACCTAAACTAAAATAAAAAACAAAAAACTCCCTATGCAGGGGAAAAGCGGATTTTGGGGGCGAAAGAGGGCCATTCCTAAAAAACCAAAAAGATGTTATAATCTGAAAGATAAAAAATAAAAAAACATAAATAAAATGAATATCCTACTTCCAAATAATGAAGTGAAAAGTATCCCAACCGCCAAAAAGGGAACTATTAAACAATTCAGGAAATCTAAAATCCACATTTAACCCCTGAGGTTTCAGGGCCTTTGTGTCATAAATCCATTATAACTCCAATTTTCTAAGAAGGACATGTCTATCCCCTCCACGTTTGGGTATGGGTACATGGTCTACCGCCATACATCGTAAATCCCACTCGCCATGACCAGCATCACAAAAATGTTTCGAAACAGGCAAATCTACTCTGTTTTTACGGATAGAAAGTCTATGGTTCTTTAATCTAGTTTTTAAACTACATGTGGTTTCTCCCACATAGATCAGTTACAAGAGCACCATAAGATATATATAATCCAATCCGATACACAAGAAAGATGATATTTGATCTGAAAAACCTCCCCAGTACCAGGATGAGTAAAAGCATTACCTTTCACCATAATCTGACAATTCACACAGCCTAAACAAGGAAAAGAACCAAATTGTGGTTTACCAAAAAATGTCTGTGTAGGTTTCATAGAAGGAACTAAATTCTTCACCAATCTATCCTTCAAATTAGGCGCCCTTCTATACGACATAAGAGGCATTGATTGAAAATCTTTGATGTGTCTAAAACCCTGACCCAGTATATGCCAATGCTGTCTCATAATGTGAGCTATATTGGGACTTAAGTCACTAAAAGGTTGAAACAAATGCTACCCTGGATGGAGAAACATTACTCCCAACCCGCTGACGGGCTTTATCACAAGTCATCTTAGCCACCTTCCGTACATGATCCGAAATAATTTTTTTAGGATAACCCCGAGCATAAAATTTATCTGGAAAGGTCTCAAGTATATCATTCCAAGAGTTATCCGTATCCACTATACGTCTAGCTCTTAATAATTGGCTGTAGGGAAGTGATCTACGCATACTAAGTGGATGGCTACTACTGAAATGAAGCAAAGTGTTCTTATCAGTTTCTTTGATATGTAAGTCTGTCCGCAACCTTCTATTGTAAACATAAACTTGAGTGTCCAAGAATGATATACGTTCCTCAGAATACACTAAAGTGAATTGGATATTACTCATAATATTGTTCAAAAAACTTTGAAATTCAAACAATTCAGAGACACTCCCTGTCCAAATAAGAAAGACATCATCTATGAATCTCCACCACCTCAATACTTTGTCGAAGTGGGGAGACACATAGATGAAATTTTCCTCCAACCATGCCATAAATAAATTGGCGTACGTTGGCGCCACGTTTGTGCCCATTGCCGTTCCTCTAAACTGTAAATAATAAGAGTCAGCAAATTGAAAATAATTACAGGTTAATACCAATCTCAATAGGGTTAATAAGAACTCCTTACCCAGATCAGAAAAGGTTGAACATTGTAAAACTCGTCACACTGCCTCAGTACCCAAGTCGTGATCAATAGAGGTGTATAGACTGACTACGTCAAAGGAAGCCAGTATTGTTCCCTCAGGAATCTCAATGGAACCAATCTTAGATAAAAAGTCATTAGTATCCTTAATGTAAGAAGCTGCTTCAACAGCATACCTACATAACACTTTGTCTAAAAAGATGGACACATTACTTGACAAAGAACTTCTCCCAGATACTATAGGCCTGCCCGGAGGATTTTGTAATCAAAGCAGTAATCAAAGCAAAAGGTGGCTACTTTGAAGAACCTAGAATATAAGACATATTTTCATTTGTTTCACACTTTTTTGTTAAGTATATAATTCCACGTGTTTATTCGTAGTTTTGATGCCTTCAGTGTGAATCTACAATTTTTATAGTCATGAAAATATAGAAAACTGTTGGAATGAGATGGTGTGTCCAAACTTTTGGTCTGTACTGTATATATATATATACACACACACACACATACATATTATACTATATATTCTAGTATATATACTATATAGTTTAGTATTTATAGTATATATACTATAGCATATAGTATGCTATTTTTATATCTAGTATGTATAAAATGTATTTTATATAATTTTTTTAATATGCTCAGAATACAGAGATCCAGCTTGTTCTGGAGCAGATTTTCGTTGTAGAAACGCCTCAAAATACGCTCCACACTCTGGGCCCAAAAGCTGATCACCATGTTTTCCATGGGGATCTTACTCCAGTAAAATGCCTCAAGAATTGACAAGGCACTTCATTTTACTTGTGTAAAATCCTCTCCAAATGCTGGCTACAAAATTGTGAGTAAAATCCATGTGGTTTGAACAGGGCTGGGACAAGGTATTCTGGTGCCCAAGTCAAATAAGGCATGTTGCGCCCCCACCCCTCCCAATGTAAAATTTATCCCACTCTGTACCTCTTTGCGCCCCCTTCCTGCCTGGGATGAAGCGGATCCCTAGGCGGTCGCCTACCCGTCATCCCGACCCAGGGTGTGAATGGTGGTGCAGATTTTACTTTTAAATCAATGGGAGGCCTACTACAAATAATATTGACACATATACACGCCCAAAAAAGCGTCAAAAGACGTTGTGTGAATATACTCTGATTGGATTTAAGATTACAGTGTGAGGCACCAAGGGGGTCATTATTAAAATAATTACGGTAAGCAATTTTATCATTTGTCTTGTTTACTCCACATATTTTTCCCCAGTAAGTTATGTAGACAAGTGCATAGGTTGGTAGGGCCATGAATCTTTAAGAGTGCTTCATTTAGCTGAAAATATTATTTTCATTATTAATACAAGGAGCAGGCTCCTACAAGTGAAGAACAATGCAGGTGTGATGCTATGATATTACAACAGCCACCAAAATGTATCATGCCTGCTTAGGATTTAAAATAAGTAAATTAGGAGAGAGCGCTATTTGGCTTTTGGAATGCAGATTTTGGAGAGCGCCATGTCATTTTTGCAAAGCTCCCAAAGCACCAATACAGGTGAAACCTGTCAGAAGTCACCCTATTTTGGAACTGACATGCCTCAGGTAATTCATCTAGGTGTGTATTGTGCATTTTGGGCTCACAGGTGTTCCATTTTTTTTAGCATTGGGACATGAAAATGGGGGGAGGGGGGGAAACCTTGCAGTTCTGCCATTGTTTCGCCATGTGGTAAATGATCTAATAACTTTACTATGCAGTAAGTACAATTACAACCACGTCAATTTTATATAGTTTTTTACTACTTTTACACAACAGAAATATGCAGTTATAAAAATTGTGTTTTTGTATTGTTATATTTGAGAACCATAACATTTTTTATGTTTCTGTATACGGAGCTGTATAAGAACTTTTTATTTGTGCGATGAATTGACATTTTCATTGGTACCATTATAGGGTTCATATAATTTATATGATTACATGTTATAGATTTTTTAAGTTTTTCTGCTTTTACACAATAAAAACACTTTTTTCTGTATTTGGAGCTATGTAAGGGCTTGTTTTATGCAGGATGAGTTCACCTTTTTATTAGTATCATTTTTTGGATTGCCTTTAAATCAGTTTTTTGGGAGGCAGAGTGCAGAAAATACTGCAATCCTGGTAGCATTTTTTTTATTTTTAACCCCTTATCGACATTTGATGTATAAGTATGTCATAGTGTCAGTGCCAGTGGGTGCCGGCTGCTAATTGCAGCTGACATTATGTTCATACAGCGTTTTTGAATAAGTTTTTCGATATGAAAAATGTGTTCAAAAGCGCTGCGTAAAATGCATTCAACATGCACCCAAAGTGTGATGCATGTTTGGATGCGTTTTTGCTGCAGCAGAAATGCACCCTATAGTTTTAAATAGCGTCTGCTGCATAAAACAGATCAAGAATTGACATGTCAATTCTTTGAACAGATCCGAAAGATGCATCAGTAGACACATGTACAGTGGAGAAAAAAGTATTTAGTCAGCCACCAATTGTGCAAGTTCTCCCTCTTAAAAAGATGAGAGAGGCCTGTAATTGACATCACAGATAGATCTCAACTATGAGAGACAAAATGAGAAAACAAATCCTGAAAATCACATTGTCTGATTTGGAAAGAATTTATTTGCAAATTAGGGTGGAAAAATGGGATTTTTGTACTTACCATAAAATCCTTTTCTCGTCCAATTCATTGGGGGACACAGCACCTTGGGTATAGGCCCTTGCCTTCGGAGGCGGACACTAGGTGGATCAAATGTGTTAGACCCGCCCCAGTGCCCTATATCCCTCCTGCTGACGCCAGGCTGATCAGTTGGTACAAAAGCCGTGGCCGAGAGGAGGAACAAAAGAGAACCCTAATTCCCTGGCGACAAAATCGAGGGCGGGACCTGTGTCCCCCAATGAATTGGACGAGAAAGGGATTTTACGGTAAGTACAAAAATCCTATTTTCTCGCCAATAATTCATTGGGGGACACAGCACCTTGGGATGTCCAAAAGCTGTCCCAGAGGGTGGGCAACTAAACAACTTCATCAGCAGTGACAAGCATCAGCCCACTGCTACTTGAAGTACCTTAAGGCCAAGACCTGCAGCAGCCGAGGCCAAAGCATGAGTTGAGTAAAACTTAGACGAAGTATGGGCCGAAGCCCAGGTGACAGCTTTGCAAACCCGCAAAGCTGAGGCTTGATGCCGAACCGTCCCGGCGGCACCAACTGCTTGTGGGGAGCGAGCCATTATCTGCGTAACTATGGACCAGATCCGGCTGGCAACGGCGGCCTAGAGGACGCCAAGCCCCTGCAAGGATCCTCAGGAATGACCAAGAGGGCTGCGTGCACCTAAAGGATCCGAAACAGGGCGGTAGAACCGAACGGCCCTGACCATGCCTACCCAACGTAACAATCGTCCTCAAGATGAGAGGATAGGGGGCAAAAAAGAGAGCAGAACTATATCTTCATCTATATGAAATGATGAAACCATCCTAGCGAGACATGAAGGAACAAGACACAGAGTAACCTTGTCCTTCTGCAGACCCCAGAACCGGGGCTTGCAGATAGAGCTGCCCGTTCACACTTGGTGGATAGAAGTGATGGCCACCCGGAAGGCCACCTTCCAGGAAGTAACATAGAGAGACTTCCCGTAGAGGCCCGAATGGTGCAGACTGCCTGATTTCCCAAACAAGCATTGAATCCCACGGTTCGATAGGCCTACGAACCAGAGGGACCGAACGCACGACTCCCTGCAACAACAAACCTTAACCTGTGAACGGAGGCCAGCTTGCGCTGCACAGAACCAGGAGAACCGAACTCTGTCCTTTCAAGTGGGAGAGGGCGAGACTGAGCTCCCGGCCTGACTGTAGAAAGGATGGCACCCTTGGATTAGAACATACCAAAGGGTGAACTTTCTGGGCAACAGACCCAGGGGGACTGAGGCCTGCGTGCTCGAATCCTGGTCTGTATAACAGAACCCGACAAACCCAGAGGATCTGGGATTGCAGTCCCAACAGCCCCGCAGTGAAAATGCAACTACGGTACAGTGGGTTTCAGCAGCGGCCCTGTGACAGAAGCCTGGGCCTAAAGGAGACGGTCAAGGACCGTTTGCCAATCGGGCACGAGGCCCGCGTACCACGACCTGCAGCCCTAATCCTAAGGTGAAGGGAACCGCTGGTATCCTCTCGGACTCTAGGCACTTAAGCCTTCGAGGAAGAAGGGCCCAGGGTGAAAAAGAGGCGGCTCAGACCAAACTGACCCCAAGGCAAGACAGCACATCCACTGCCAGCTCTGGGGGATTCCTGGCCCTGGCCATATAACTCGGGCACCTCCGGTAAGAAGGGCAAAGCACTTCCGACAGATGATTGGCCAAATTGGTTTCCCACACCTGGAAGGGGAATTGCCGACAAGGGCGGTACCGCTGCTCTGCCCAGCGAAGAACCCCTGCAGTTATCCGAGAGAACTGCTCGGCCTCTGGAGTCACCCTGAAGATTCAGACATGCCACAGATGTGGTGTTGTTGGACCGAATCTGAACTGGGTGCCCCCGGATGAGAGAGCGCTTAAGGAAATAGTTTGGAGTTCCAGCACATTGATCTGACGACTGGCTTCCCCGAGTGACTATAGACCCCGCGTCGTCTGGGAGCAGGAAACGGGCCCCACCCCGAAATGCTGGCGTCTGTGGTGATGATCAGCCGTTTCGGGGACAGAAATGATCTCCCCTGATGTAAAACCGGGAAGGCTAGCCACCAGCCCAGGTCGAGACGAGGCTGGGGTGGCAGGCGCACCGCTGAGACCAAGGACATTGGGGACCTGCGTCATAGACAGGATTGCCCGCTGCAGGGGGCGAGCACGGAGCTGCGCAAAGTACATCGCCTCGGAGGCAGTCCTCAAGCTGCCGAACCCTCGCATGCAATTGTGAAGAGTATGCCGGGTGCGATTCAGAAATAGGGGAACGACTAAGTGCTGTAGCTTCCAGAAGGAAGAGAACACTCTGGAACCTGAGTGAGAACAAATTATCCCCCGAAATTCCATCCCTAATGATGGAATCAGACTGGGATTGCGGCAAATTAACTACCCAGCCGAAGCGCACTGTGAACTCCAGGGGACCCTGATGCTGACCAGGCAGGCGCATTTGAGGTGTAACCAAACCCCTGATGCGAAGGATCGTCATTAGGGGTGGCAGGAGCTATATGAAGACCCTTGGTGCAGTTGCGAGGCCAAACGGCAGAACTCTGAACAGAAAAATGTCGAGACCCTACTGTGACAACGCAGGAACCGTTAGTAGACCTGGGACATAGGGACATGCCGAAAAGCAACCTGATGTCTAAAGAAGACGGAAAAGCTCTCCACGCTGCCGAGAGGCTACCGCTGACCGGAGGGCTTCAAGTGGAAACCGGGCCCATACGCACCGATTGCGCTCTTTAAGGGCCGACATTGGCCCTATTGAGCTGCCCTTCATGGGAACCCTAAAGAGGCTTGAATAAAAACCTTGAAAGAACGCTCAGACTCGGAGGCCGGCATAATCACTCCTTGCAGGAGTAGAGTGCGGAATGCCAGAGGAAAACTGATGCCAGAGCCGCGGAGGCAGCTGCAACCATGCTGGGGGAGCCAAACAACATGAATCCTGAAGTGGTGACCTCGCAAACCCAGGCATCGCTGACCTGAACCTGCCAGATCTCCTGGAACTGGAGGAAATGCCCCCCACCCCCACCCCGAAACCGATTTTCAGGTGAGGGCTGGCTCCTCAGACCAAGCGCTAGTTGGGTAAAAGGCGCTTGCGCGTTCTGCGAGACCATCACGTGAATGCTGCTGCTCCGGTTGGCCCTAAGGGGGGAGCATACTACGACCTTCTGTGGCCTCCCAAAAGCCGCTTACCGCAAGCGAGCGGAAGCGCAACCAATAACTCTTTGGAGGCTGCAACCCCTGCCAAAAATTCTAGCTCCAGGGAATGGCGAACGGCCACTGCATTGGCCGACGCTCTAGCCATAAAACGGGTTGACACCAGTGAGACTTCACTGGGACCGCAGAACCTCTGAGAACTGTGAAGCGAGATTCCACAACTCCCGTGTGGAAGCTTTCAGCCGATAGCCGCTACTGCAGCTGCTACGACCAGACCATGCAGGCTGAACTGCAAAGAAGCAAGCGCAGATCGCAGGGCTGCCGTGGCCGCCCCCAAGGCGGACTTACAACAACCAGTGAGGACGCCTGTCTGTGCCGTCATCAAGGACCGCCGTAGACTACTAGAGCCGGGTGACTACCGAGACAGGAATGGCCGTAGACTACTTGAGCCGGGTGACAGGGGTGTCCCCTGATGGAACCACCAACCACTAAGACCCTGATCCTCCAGGAAAGGGCGAAGAGACTTAAGTCGTCTGGTAGGAAACAAACGCCTGATCGGATGTTTCCACTTCCTGGCAAACAGTTCTCAATTTCAGGCGTGCAGGGAACACCAAATGCTGTCGCCTGCCGCCCTTAAAGGAGTTTTGCCACAAAGTGACTTACCTTACCTGTTATCTTGCTCAGACAGAAGATAAACAAATCATGCTGAGTCATAAATGCTGTACAGGTATTGTGGATGGGAACAAAGGTTATATATGTGTGATCCTTTGTTTCTCTATTTTAATGTATTAGTTATTATATACCTCACATATACACATATATATATAATAGGCACATACCTATATAACACAGCATGTAAAAGCTGTATGTATATATTTTGTTATTAATGTGTTAAAAAAAATGGTCGTCTGTAGTAGTTTGTATAGATCGTTGTGTAATCCAAGATGGCACCTATTCAGAAGTTACACCCTGTGTTCAGACATTCCTGAAGCTGTGAGGAGTGGTCTAGAGATAAGGACGTGCCAATAGGCTCTCACAGCCAGGTGCATGTGATGCCTCTTATCTACTAATTTGTAAAAGGGTATAAAAAACCACCATTTTGTGAATAAAATCAGAAAGCCCCTTTCATAGCAGCAAGGCATGTTTTTGATTTGTTTTCTCGGTGCACCCTTTGTTATTTTTAAGATAATTTGAACCCCCACAAGGACAGAATAGCCCCTTTGAGGCTAGTTGCCATTTCAGATGTCGCCTTGCAACGTGGGGCATGGGCTTGTATCTGATTTATTAACCGAAAACTGAGCTGGTGCAGCTTCTACTGGCAGACGCAGATGAGAGATAAAGGCGCCATCACTCTTCTGAATATCTGTCCGGGTAAGTAGAGTTCATACTTTGCTTATCTGGGCAGATCGTTTTGTCTAGTGGGTGCTGTACTAAGTTCATCGGTTAATAGTTAGGTCACGCTGACAGGCAACGAGTGTCGGCCCATGCTATTGAACCTATGACCTGTCAAATTAACTCCTTGTGGGGTATTTTCTGTTTTATGTGTATTGAATGTTTTGGAACTGATTGAAAGCAGAGCTGGGACGCAAGGTGTTAAGGCAGCTGAGAACAGAGCATAAAAGCCGAGAGGCCCAGCTCTGTGGTTTATGAGAATCTCCCCTGGGAGTAACAGGGGAGTTCTAAGTCCCTGCGGTGGAGCAGTGGACTGGTCAGCTGGCTTGGGGAAAAAAAAAGCATCTTGTGATTAAATTGAGAATTCATTTGATGGTGGAATCATGAATTCAGGCTTTTTCTTGGTGTAGAGGAAAAGCTGAGACAGCGTGCCTGAAATCGTTTTTTTTAACATTTGATACGAGTCTGTCGTCTGTCGAGTCTGTCGTGTGTGTGTCCTGCAGACAGAAACAAAGAAGTTTTGGTATGTGAGTTTAGGTTAGTGCACAGCGCCATCTGCTGGTTTTAGAGGGAATTAAGAACGTTAGATAAGAGTCTCATTGTTGATAGGAAGAATCAGAGAGGATCAGAAAGGCTTAAGTAAGTGAAGTAGTCTGAAGGATTTGCAAGTAGCTGAAGCGTGATTTAAGACCTCAGAAAGCATTTGAATAAAATTTATGGAAAGTCTGAGGGTTGATACAGAAAGAAGGTAGATTGAAGGATCTTGGAATGTTTGTTGATGGCTGAATCCTGGTACAGTGTAACTAGAGGATTCATAAAGAAGGATGGGGCCCTGGGGGTGCAGCTTCTTATGTGTATCATCCCCCAGGAGAAGTTTCTGAAACAAAGGAAAGTGTGAATACTGTGCCGACGCCCTGAAATGGCGGAGGGACTTGTCTTGGGGGTGGAGAGCAAAGTCAGGGGTGTAGACGAACTCCCTGCAAAAATTTAGGGAACCACGCCCCAGAAACAGCCCACAGGGTGTCATAATTAAACCGGGCCCCTGTAAACCAAACCTTCTGCTCCAGCCCTGCCCAGTATACCCAAACTACCTAAACCTTTAGTGCCACTGCCCGCCCTTTCCATGTCACTTCCTACTCCAGCCCCGCCTACTGCTCCCATTAGGATGTCCCATCCTCTTCCTTCTGGGTTAATGCCCGCCCCTTTCTGGGTCATCACTTTCACTTCCTGGACCAAGATGGTGGAACATAGTACTGTATGTCCAATTATGGATGCAAATACTGGGGATTATGGTGACCAGACCCAGCCAGCCTACAGTGGAGAACCTCATGGTACTGGGAAGGGAGAAGATACAGTGGGAGCGGGCCCTTTAACAGCATGAGGATGACATGATAGAAGGTGAGACAGGCGAGAGCTCAATAGGACAAGTCAGGCAAATAGTTGCTTGCTGCGCAGGGGGCAAAACCAGCCCCCACTGCATAGCACACCCCCGGGGAAGCGCACTGGAGGAGTAGTCAGCTGACCAGTGGAAAGGCTCAGGAAATTGACTAGGGCAGACCCCTGATTTTCCGGGCCCACACCGCAAGGGGAGGGGGGTGTGAAGGCCCAAACATGTTATGTTTACATTCCCACCGGTCAAGCGTCTGTCTTAACTGGTGTTTTGCCGGACCCTGAGAAACAACCTATGCCCTATTCCCAGGAAGATAGTCCAGATCTGAAGAACTACACGGGACACTTTGAAAGATTTATGGTCCTTTGTCAAGAGGTTAAAGCAGGGGTTTCATATGGCCTTTTAGGGGCCAAATCCTTCTTCAAGGCCCCAGGGAGGGGAATGAGGTCACTGCTGAGTCAGGGTGGAAGTTTGTGAACAGCTGAAACAAGGGGCTAGAGAACAAACTTTAAAGATCAGGCGTTGACACTGACGGGACTTCACTCAGGATAAAGGGGGAAAACAGTGGAGAAATATCATGCACGGTTTAACTCAGTTTGTTCTCTGATTTAGGATTTTCTTCCTTTGAGAAAGCCATGTTCGGTGTTGACCAGTGCCTTTTGGATGGCCTGCTGGAAACCTCAAAGAAGCAGCTGAAGATGGTTCGGCCTGAGTACAAGACTTTACCAGTAGATACGCTGCTCCTAGTGGCAAAAGGTATTGAGAACAATCTGTCTTGAGGAACTTTGAAAACCAGGTCTGCTCCTGTGATGGTGGCCGACACATATGAGGACCCTGGAGCCTACAAGCCAAGACCACCGCTTACTTGCTTGAAACTGCAACAGAGCAGGAAAATGGTCCCCCCGCAAATCAAGAATAGGAGAACACCAAAGCTAGATACTCAGCCCCCTGTTCCTGATGTCTGTCATAATTCCTGAACCCCCAGCATCCATAGGGACAGGGTTTCCCCACTCTCGTACAAATTCTGGTATGAGGTGGTGAAGACAACTCCCTTCCACCTTGATGAAGATGCTTATAGTCCTTCCAGAAGCTGAAGAAAGCTATTGCCAGTGCTCCTGCACTAGGCCTGCCGGACTACCAGAAGACCTTCAAGCTCTTTGTATCGGAAAGGGAAGGACATGCCCTGGGAGTTCTAGCACAGGCCCATGCAGGCCGAAACAGACCAGTTGGATACTACTAAGCAAGACTGGATCCAGCTGCAAGGGGAGGACCTTACAGTTTACAAGCTGTAGTTGCAGCCTAAGTGCTGCTGGACAAAACAGCAGATATTGTAGAAGGACACTCCCTCGTCCTGCTGGCTCCACGTGACATCTCGGCCATTCTCAACTACGACTTCTCTCATTAGCACAGTGTCTCAGGCTTCAGTGTTCTCGCCTCCTGCCGGATAAAGTCACTCTTCTGCGCTGATGTGTTCTTCATCCAGCCACCTTACTTCCCCTTCCTCAAGGGGGGACTGAGGATGAAGAGGAACCACAAGACTCTGGTGCAATAAAGGGGAAAGCCATGATTGCTTGAAGTCATTGAAGATGTTGACCTTTCATTTGAACCCGGATTTTTGGTTCTTTTTGTGGATGGACCCAGATTTGCAGACAGTGCAGGACGTTTTTCAACACGGGTATGCCGTGACTACATCACACGCAGTGTTGGGAAGCAAGAAGTCTCCATTGCATAAGAACAGCCCGAAGAAAGACGGCCGCAAGCATGACCGTTTGGCAGAGGGCAAAAACGGCCCAACATATGTAACGGACTCAAGAAACGCTTTCGGGGTCGCCCATGACTTTGGATCTATTTGGAAAGACAGAGGATTTCTCATGGCTGCAGGAAGCCAGTGAAACATGGACAAGCCATTCAGGTCCTGAGATGCACTGCTGCTGCCATGGAAGTGGCTTATACTGAAATCAAGGCACATGGGAAGCTAAATTACAGAAGACAAAACCACTTGGCTGACAAGCAGGGGACACAGGGCGCTGGGAGGTGAGAAAGGGAAGCAAGTCAGCTGTCAGTGGTGCAGGAGGAAAATTTGCACCCAACCCCACGAGGAGACTGCTGCCAAAAGATGCAGGAACAAGTCCTTTGGGAAAGAAAAGGAAAGCGGGGAAAAAGAAGGGAGCCAAGAGAACGAAGGAAGACTGGAAATATGGAGTAGGGGAGGAGACCTGCTTGCCACGGGCCCCTATACCCAGCTGTAGTGCAATGGGGACATGGAACGGGACTCTGAAAGCACGGATGCTTAAAGTGGCAAGAGAAACCAGCATGCCCTGGCCAGACAGCCTGCCCATAGCTGTGTTAGTCAGGCACACGCCCCAGGGACAGTTAGCTCTCTCGCTCTATGAGATCCTGTTAGGCAGTGCCCCAAAGCTAGGTGCATATTTCCCTCAGCAGTTGTAGCTACAAAACGGTGCTATGACCTCTTATGTGACTGCAGTGGTTAAAGAGTTGTTACTAATGCATTCTAGAGTTTTCCATTCCAGATCCAGACTCAGACGGTGCTGCTCATAAGCTACAGCCTGGGAGACTGGGTCTACGTGAAGAGTTTGTGTGTTAAAACCCTAAGCCGAGGTTTGAGGGGCCGTACCAAGTCCTGCTGACCACGACCAATCTGTCAAGGTGGCAGGAAAGCCCAACTGGATCCACGCTTCACACTGCAAGATCGCTCCAGCCCCCGGAGATGAGGCAGATGCTGCGTTTACTGATGTTAAGTAGTTATGTAGCTTTAACTCTTGGTCAGAACCCAAGCATATACTTCTGTGTGACGGATGAGTATTGGGGACCCTCTTGCTATTACTGGGGTGCTGTGGGTTGGAGCACAGGGAAAGACTAGGGGGTATAGACCACAGACTGCCTTAAAGAGGAAAGACGAACGGGGGAAACCCCTACTCACTAGGATGAGGTTGACAAAGACTGGAACCTGTCTAGAACAGGGAGTACCAGGAGAAAGCATGCCCCTAATGCTAGCTATTGAAGACCCTCTAGAGACTGATGACGGCATATATGTCCTGGTAGCCTGTATATTGAGTGAGGGGTCAGAAGATAGTGACACAATCAGAGCCAGGAGGAGAAGGAAAGCCTCCCCATGTGTATATCGATGCTATAGGAGTCCCAAGGGGGGTCCCTGATGAGTTTAAGGCAAGGGACCAAGTGGCCGCTGTGTTTGAATCTCTGCTACCGATAATCACTGTCTACCCAACCAGGCAATTAAACCTGCTGTACTTTTATCCCAGATAATACAGGACCGAATGGGAAGGTCACTGTGGCCATTAGAAAGCTAGATGATCTCTCAGAAGAATTAAAACGTACCTCAGGCATAAATCACCCCTGGGAGCAGTGGTTTACTTCATTGTTTAAGGGTTGGCAGGGAATGCTTGCCCAGATAGGTATTGCCATATTGATTGTGTTGCTAATTCTTGCTCTAATTGTCTGTTGTGTTCTCCCTTGTTTGAGGAAACTATTTGTGAAAGCTGTGGACCAGGCTACTCCCATCATGATGAACAGTTGTCCACGGCCTGGCCTCTATGATGACAGCGACACTACCACAGCCTTCAGCTGACAAAGCCTGACACCTATGATGATGTGGACATTAAGACACTATTCCATGAAAGACCATTGACGTCAGAAGTGCTCCGGAAAAATCATCTAACTCCCTTTGCAAACCCCACTTCTCATCAAAGAATTAGACCATAGAAGTTTTAGGGTGAGCTAGGGGTTACAGGGACGGGGGGGGGGCCGCCTTGTCGGGGCGAGGTACATCCGTAAAAGACAGAATAGGGAAAGAGGAATAGGGAAAGAGGAATAGGGAAAGAGGATAGGGAAAGATTAAAAAATGAGAACAAAGTCTCAAGGGGGGACTGTTGTGGATGGGAACAAAGATTATATATGTGTCATCCTTTGTTTCTCTATTTTAATGTATTAGTCATTATATACCTCACATATATACATATACATATATATATATAATAGGCACATACCTATATAATATAGCATGTAAAATCTGTATGTATATCTTTTGTTATTAATGTGTTAAACAAAATGGCCGCCTTGTAGTAGTTTGTATAGATCGTCGTGTAATCCAAGATGGCGCCTATTCAGAAGTTACACCCTGTGTTCGACATTCCTGAAGCTGTTTAGGTGGTCTATAGATAAAGGACGTGCCAATTTGACCCTCACAGCCAGGTGCATGGGATGCCTCTTATCTACTAAATTTTCAAAAGGGTATAAAAAACCACCCTTTTGTGAATAAAAACAGAAAAGCACTTTCATAGCGCAAGGGATGTTGTTTATTTGTTTCTCGGTGCACCCTTTGTTATTTTTAAGATAATTTGAACCCCCACAAGGACAGAATAGCCCCTTTAAGGCTAGTTGCCATTTCACAGGGGAAAGGGAGGGGGTGAGCAAGGAGTGAGGAATAAGGGAGCGTCTCAAAAGTTAACTCAAATAATAACAACAACATTACAACAGTGGATTCTTTATACAGCAGAGAGACTCATACACTGCACTTTCTCCACAGTCCCTTCACAGTCATTCATCTTCCCTGTCATCAGATAAGAAGTGCATACACGCAAGCATGGCCTGTCAGCGCCTCAGCTCCAGCTGGTCATGTCTAATGCAAACTTTTAAGTAACTAAGGGCTTGTAAAGAAAGCTGTAGCTCTCAGAGGCTTCATTTTTTGTAATCACATATATTTAGAAAAGTGATTAAATAACCCCTTTGGAGGATCCACGTCAACATTACATCGTGGCAAAACCCCTTTAAGGGAGACCTCCTCCTGGGAGGCTGAGACATCCTCACCCTTAACATGAAGGGAGTCTCTGGCAGCTCTGATAAAGGCTTGGACCGCTGCTGTCATCCTATCAACCCTGTCTGGCCCAGAGCCAGGGGAGTCTCCCACAGAGGCCGTATCCAGGCCTGGAGCTTTCCTGGCTAAGAGCTTGAACCGCTGCTGCCGCATCATCTCTGTCTGGCTCAGTCAGAATCAGAGGAGTCCCCACTTGAAGAAGCCGTATCCGGGAATGGAGCTTCTATCTCCGACCACCGTCTGATGGGAGAGAGCTCGGGTGATAACGAGGCAGAGAGAGCTCTAACACTCATACACGAACACTCCGTACGGGCTGCGCCGGGCGCTGGGGACCCTGGAGGAGGAGGCCCGCGGCAGCGACAGCATGCGCTCTAAAGGCGAAACCATAACCTGGGGCACCCTGAACAGGATGCCCACTGCTAGTGAGCGAGATGACATGGCCCATTATGGAGCCACCGACCCCCAACAGGAGGCGTCGGGCCCTGCAGTGGTCAGCCGTGGAGCAGCACAAAGGGCACAAAATGCATTGGGGCTAGCCAATAAGAATATCCTGTGGCAACGGGCGCAGACGAAGCAGGTTGCCACTGTTTTGGGCGCAGGTGGCTTTAACCCCATATCCTTGAAAACGGACATGGCTGCAATGCGCGTGGGGCAGGGATAGGTGGCCCACAGGAGGACAACTTACCATCCCAAGATGCTGTTTCCTCCCCGGTAGCCAGGAGAGCGGCACGCCAACAAGACGCCGAACGCCAGAAAAACGGTGTTTAGGCTCCGCCCCCGACACAGGCTCGGGCTGCTGGAGGTCCTGCCCCATCCTGGGAGGCACCGGCCCAGGAAAGGCGCGGCCTAGTTGCGGACTAGGCCTCCAGAAGCCATGGCCTAAATTTGGACTCGCGGCCCGAATGCTGCAACAGCGGGTGAGTAGTACCCACAACCCCTGGGAGACCTTCTCTGCCCCCCCCGCCAGGGATGCCCTAAAGGTGCGGTACTGCAGCGAGAATGCCGTGGTACTGCAAGGTCGCCCAAACGCCACTCAGCGTTACAATATGGAGGGTGGGGGACAGGGTGAGAGGGGCAGCAGAGAGGGGCCCATGGGAAACCTCCCATGTGCCCCCCAAAAATGCCTCGGCTCTAAACCGCCAATTGCTCTGGCAGCCGTGCGCTGCACCCCGCGTAACATGGGTAACGAGCGGTGAGTGCCAACCAGGACGGTCTTGTACCCCACTAGGGGACCTATAGCCTGGCCGAAGGCAACAGCGGGGGTCAAGAAGCCCCAGCTGGAGCTTCGACCCAGGGGACTACCCTGCGCCAGCATGCGGGTGCTGCGCCCAGGGGAAAATCCTCCCCCCACGGGTACACCTCCTTGACCAAAACACTGCTGGGGGGCCACAGGAAAACGGAAATCCTGCGGCCTAGCCAACTTTAGAGTTAAAAAAAAAAAAAAAAAAACCCGACCACCCCCAAAACGGAAGTGGTCGGGGGTACTCACCTATCCGACGTCTTGGGGGTCGCAGCATCAACCCTTCGGTACCATAACACACAACAGTGAGGTTACCGAAATCCATGAAAAAAAAAACCGCGGAGGCAGCAGGTTGGGACGGGTGAGCCGGTGAATCAGAAGCCCATCCAGCTCTTGCACTGGCTGGTTTCCC
Source organism: Phyllomedusa bahiana (assembly GCA_025379985.1). Taxonomy (NCBI): domain Eukaryota; kingdom Metazoa; phylum Chordata; class Amphibia; order Anura; family Hylidae; genus Phyllomedusa; species Phyllomedusa bahiana. The sequence continues at coordinate 15,389 of JAODAL010035387.1, read as the reverse complement.
GACGCTCTCAGGTGGGGTACAAGCTGTCGTTGGTACAACATGCTTGACGCCTCCCCTAATAGGTGAAATCCAGGGGATCGATCACCTACCTACAGGTGAAGCCGAGTGTGCTCAATCACCTTCCAACCGGTGGAAGCCGGGGCTCAATCACCTTCCAAGCAGTGAAGAGCCGTGTGCTCAATCACCTTCTGCAAAGGAAAGACAAAAAACTCTGCAGAGCACGTCCTGCCTCCTACAGACACTTATCAGCTGAAAATTGATACAGCTGGCGTCATAGGAGGGATAAAGGCCCATCCGGGGCGGGTCTAACACATTTGATCCGCCTAGTGTCCGCCTCCGTAGGCAAAGGCCCTATCCAAGGTGCTGTGGTCCCCCAATTAATTATTGTCGAGAAAAAGTATTTGGCTCCACCTACGAACAAGCGCAAGATTTTCTGGCTCTCACGAGACCCATAACTACTTCCTATAAGAGTGCTCCTCTGTCCTCCACTCAGATACTGTAGTAATGGCACCTGTATGCAACTTTGTATAACAGTATAAAAACACCTGTCCACAACCTCAAACAATCACAATTCCAAACTCCATTCTATGGTTGAAAGACTAAAGAGCTGTCGAATGACACCAGGAAACAAAATTGTAGCCCTGCACCAGCTGGTTAGCGAACTGAATCTGCAATAGGCCAATGAGCTCTATTTGTGAAGAAATAACTGTGAGCAATAATTAGAAAATGGAAGACATACAAGACCACCTGATAATCTCCTCGATCTGAGCTCCACGCAAGATCTCACCATGTGGTGTCAAATGATGACAAGAATGGTGAGCAAAATTCCCCAAAACCACATGGGGTACCTAGTGAATGATCTGCAGAGAGCTTGGACCTAAACGTAACGAAAGGCTACCGTAGCTGGGACCAACCTTAAACATGAGCTACATCAGTAAACCACATAACGCCTCCAGGGACTACAATCCTTCAGTGCCCAGACTAATACCCACCTGCTAACCAGTACATGTCAAGGCCCATTTGAAGTTTTGCTATAAAAGCATTGGATGATCCAGAAAAGAGTATTGGAGAAATTTCATATGGTCGGAGTAAAACCAAAATAGACCTGTTTTAGTAGAAACACTACTCGTTGTGTTTGGAGGAAAAGAGAATCGCTCGAGTTGGCATCCAAAGTACACCATACCTATACTGTGAAGCAATGGGGGTGGGAATATCATGCTTTGGTCTGTTTCTCTGCAAAGGGGACCAGACACGACTGAACCATGTACAGACAGAATGAATGGGGGCATGAATCGTGAGATTTTTTGAGTGCAAACCTCCTTCCATCAGCAAGCGCATTTGAAAGGAAATGTGGCTGGTCTTTAACAGCATGACAATAAACCCAAGCATACCATCAGTCAACGAAGAAATAGCTTTGGTAAGATGCATTTCAGGTCTGTAGTTGCCTACGCCATTCTCACAGATCTCAACCCCATGAAAACCTTTATAGGGAGTTGAAAGTCCGTGTGCCCAGCAACAGCCCCTAAACATCCACTGCTCTAGAGGAACCTGCAATTGAGGAATGGACCAACATACCTCAACAGTGGTAGCAACCTTGTGAAGACATACAAAAACGACTGAACCTCTGTCATTGCCAACAAATTATTAATATGAACTTTTGTTATTGACCAAATCTTATTTTCCACACCATAATTTGCAAATAAATTCTTTTCATATCAACAATTGATTATTTCGGCGATTTGTTTTCTCATTCTGTCTCTCATAGTTGTGGTCTACCTATGTTGTCAATTACTGGCCTCTCTCATCTTTTTAAGTGGGAGAACTTGCACAATTGGTGGCCGACTAAATACTTTTTTTTTTATTATCATGTCACGTTTTTTCACACACATCTATATTTTGAAAGATCAGTACATAAATATATGTAGAGACACACACACACACATATATATATATATATATATATATATACATACACATATATATACACATACAGACATCTTTGAGTCTGTGTCTACACATATATTTATGAAATATATTTAAATATCCGCTGCCTTTTGGGTAATCCAGACTCCCGCTCGTAACTTACCAAACCCCACATCCAAACCCACACATCAGCCTGCCGCATCCACATGAAAAACACTCTCCGCATCCGCTCATTACCTCAACTATGACACTACAAAAATGCTGGTCCATTCCCTCGATCATCTCCCCGACTAAGACGTACATGCAACATCCTCTCTTTGGCCTCCCGGCTAGCCACCCTCGCATCCCCTCCAATCATCCTTTAAAATCTGCTGCCCTCTTATCCACCTCTCTCCTCGCTACTCCCCTGCCTCCTCGAACTCCCCTCTGCCAATCCTTTTTACTGACTTCCCATTGCCCGCGAATTCATTTCAAGCTTCTATCCATGACCCTACAAGGCTCTCCATGACCTCTCCCGTCCATACATCTCTGCCCTAATTTCCAAATATCTCCCCCCCCCCTCAACGCAACTCTCACGCTCCTCCAGGCCTTATCCTTCAGCTCTCCCCTTATCATCTCCTCCCACAACCCGACTCCAAGACTATCTCCCGTGCTACACCCACACTTTGGAAACTCACTCACTACCCCAACACATCAGACTCCCCTCCACTTTCACCAGCTTCAAAGCAACCTAAAACTCATTTTCTTCATGCTTGCCTAAAACCTTCACTAACCTGTCACTACTTCCTCCACAAACATGTCCCGCGCCCTCCTCCTCCTGTCCTCTTCCCCCTCCCTTGTAGATTGATAAGCCCTCCGGGTAGTGTTCCTACACTCCCTCTGTCGAGTGCCAATTGTCATTACAACTATCACCTGTACTCGTTTATGTAATGTTATGTATGTAACCCCCTCTAATGTTCAGCCCCTTGAATCTAATGGCGCTATAAAATAAATAATAATAATAATATGTATAGAAATATATATTTAGAAAAAATGAAACAAATATATGATAGATAACCAAACCCCCCCCACAATACATAAGTATGACGAAAGACCAAGTGCACCATGTGGGGGTGAGAACCGGACCATCAAAGTCACAATATACACTATGAGCGCACAAGATGGCCAATTTCTGCTAAACCATAGCATTTGGATAATACAAGATGATCACCATTTACGGTCCTCATATTTTAAAATATGAACTTTGTAGTGAGAAAACTCCTTTAACTCTTTTCTATTACAACAGAGAAACACTAAGAACCTACAAGAAACCATATTTCTTATATTAATCAATACATTTTTATTGAGATTTTTCAGACTTTTTTTAAAAAGAAAAAATTTCGCAAAGCAGGGGAATAGGTAAATAAACAAATAACTGCCATGAGCAACATTTGACATCTAGTTATAGTTCTTACAGTTTGGAGAAAATCGAAAATGGAATTACTTATTTCGATCATTTTCCCTAAAGTTTTAATTCAGCCTCGCATATTACATCACAGAGGAGGGAGAGACCGAAAGAAAGCACATGAAGGACAAGAGAAATCTGGCCAAGATCTTAATTCATTGTTTAATGAATTAAATTCACAGTCTCTTCTCACAGATTCTTCTTCCCTGACAGGTACAAGCTTATTTCTCCATGCACTTCTGTAGTGTCTTCTTCCCTGATGGGTTCAAGCTCATTTCTCCATATACTCTCAGCATGTCTTCTTCCCTCATGGGTTCAAGCTCATTTCTCCATATACTTCTGCAGTGTCTTCTTCCCTGACGGGTTCAAGCTCATTTCTCCATACACTTCTGTAGTGTCTTCTTCCCTGACAGGTTCAAGCTCATTTCTCCATACACTTCTGTAGTTTCTTCTTCCCTGACAGGTACAATGTGATTTCTCCATACATTTCTGTAATTTTCTAAGGTAAAGGAGGAATCACTGTCAAAGCATTGTCATGTTACTGTCCTGAATCAGAGGACAATCAATGAAACGCAAAGGGATGCGTAATCTGATTATGCTCGTCATCATAACAAGAGTAAGAGTGTAGTACAGATGTGCCATCCAGATATCGCTGTCCGTAGCTTGACTACTCTGAACTGAAAAAGGATGAGATATTTTGTTAGGTTAAAAGCCTTTTACACTTGCATTATATTTCTTTATTTCATTTTTTGTTTCTTTTTCATTAAATACTTAAAGAAAACACAAAAACAAAAAACACCACCTTTAAGGCTATGTTCACACGGCTTAAAATGGGCCGTATCTTAGGTCCTTAATTACGCTCCGAATGCGCAAATTACGGGCTGTAATACGGCCCATTCATTAACGGTAATCCACATTCTCAAGAGGAACTAATGGATTACGTCATCTCCTTCCCCGCATCGCGAATACGCCGAGGGGGGGGAGATAATTCACATGTCACTTTCTAGTGGCGTATACGCGCCGCTAGCAGTGATTCTCTATGGGCCGGCAAGGTGCCGGCCCCCCGCTCCCTCCCAGCCCCCGGCGTAACTGCGGGGCGTAATTACGTCCCGCAGTTAAGCCGTGTGAACATAGTCTAACTATTCCAAGTAAAGACAGAAGACAGTAATAAATAAGTACTGTAGCTTTTTTCTGTTTACAGTTCATCAGAGTCTAGTCTGGAATGCATATACCTTTTTAATGAATTGTAGTAATTTATCGTTTTGTCTGCCATCTTTGATTATCCTTCTTTCCTTTTGGATTGTTCCCCATGCATGTTTACATTTCCTCTGGCTCTTCTGATCTAATATTTAAAAAAAACAAGTGAAATAAATTAATTGATACAAATCAGTGACACAGAACGTGATTAAACAGATTTTGCACTACTAACATATTGCTGGTGAGTTACCATTACATGTGCAAACAAACCCCAAAACAACCTGCAATATTTCTTTCACCACTTTCGAAATGCCTATAGGCTATTAATACCTGTGGAGTCCGAAAGTGACTAAGCGGGGATGTTCCTGAATGTAATAGCAGAAAAGACAAGAACAGTTTAATACCAATCCCGGACTTTCTTAACTGCTGATAACATTGAGCTCGATGATGCTGTAAACTGCGCTGTCAATAGACTTCAGGCTTACTACTTCAATCTCGGACTATTTATGATTGCCAGAACCAGGTAACCAAAGGAGCTTCTGATCTTAACAGACCCAGATCAGCCTTTGCATCAGTGCCGAGGAGCTTTATAACCAATAGAACATGTGGCTAATATATCAGCCCCAAATATAACCAGAACCACTTAGCAATAAGTAATAACAACAACATATGCCCCCCATGAATGTCATGTGGAGCAACAGAATAGACATAAAAATAAATAAATTAATATAATTATTTTTATTATTTATTAATATAATTGATACATCGTTTTAGTTTAGAAAGGCAGTGCAATTTCTCTTAAAAACACAATAAACACAACATTTCTTTAAAAACAAACAAACAGAATACTGGTAAGTCGTTATGTACCCTGTGTGGGGTTCTCTGGAAACTGCAGGCACAACCTGGTCCTTTCCCTTGATTATATATTGCGCTTTAACTTTTGCTTCCTTAACTCTTAACTCTGCTGAGATCAATAGGAAGACAAGCGTCATCAAATCCAATCCATTTCAACTCATAGTTTGGAAACACTCTTGCTCAGCATAGATCGTGTACTTGCATTTTGTTGGGCCTCCATTATTCAACCATGTTGTTCAAGGACTAAGGATCACACATGGATCTGAAAAATGCCAAGCTAGAGAAACCTTTCCTGCACTCGACTCACATGGTAACCTGCAATGCGTCTCTGCTCCTCCACTATTCTTGCCATTATCCTGTCAGAGATATGTAAAACATACCAACTAAGGATAAATATCCATCGACATCCCTTATTACAAAAGATTCAATATCATTTAGGATAAATAAAGTAAGAGAACACAGTGCTCTTACATTTCTGGATGGGAATCTTGAGCCAAGTTCAGTCTTCTTTTTCAAGTCTGATAATAAAAAACAGTAAAGCAAGACAAATCCCCCCTGCAACAACAACCCATCACACCATAACATATTCACAAACAACTAATATGAAACGTGTATAGAAGAGTATATATATATTTACCACAATAAGATGATTTTCTACTAAGCCAATGTCACATTATTCAGGGCTGAAGAAACGTAAACTGCACAGAGCAGACCAATAAGAGGAAAGATCTCCCAATCCCTCTCCACCTCAACTCACAATCTTGATACTATGGTACATAACAATCGGATTGTACCTGTATTTCATTAGGCCCAATACTTAACCACTTTGTTGCACTGAAGATCCAAAGATCAGAATCAGAGCTGACAAAATATTCCAAACCTAGAGAATTCTCTCCCTGCACTCCACCTCAATAAAATGGTAACCTGCAGTGCACCTCTATTTCTTCACTACCCTAGGCATTATCATGTTATAAACCTGTAAAATATTCCAACAAAGGACAAACTCCATCGACACCCCAATTCCAACAAATCCACTATAATATAGGATAAATAAAGTAAGAGAATAAAGTGCTCTTACATTTCTGGATGGGGATCTTGTGCCAAGTTCAGTCTTCTTTTTCAAGTCTGATAATAAAAAACAATAAAGCAAGACAAATCCCCCCCTGCAACAACACCCCATCACACCATAACATATTCACAAACAACTAATTAAGGAAACGATGTAATAATGAAGAGGTAAATATATTATACCTACAAAGGATGATTTTCTACTAAGGCCACGTGAAATTATTCAGGGCTGAATACACTTGAACTGCACTGATGAGAACAATAAGAGGACATCTGTCCCAATCCCTCTCCAACTCAACTCACAATCTTGATACTATGGTACGTAACATACGTGTTTTAACTGCATTTTATCAGGGCCCAATACTCCCAACACCTTGTTTTGCTATTGAAGATCCGAAATCAGAACAGGAAGCTGAAAAATACCGAAACTAGAGAATCTCTCCTGCACTCACCCTCAAAGAAAATTGTAACCATCAATGCTCCTCTAACATTCTTCACTACTCTTGGCATTATCATGTTGGAGATCTGTAAAATATTCCAACAAAGGACAACCTCCATCGACACCCCAATTCCAACAGATCCACTATAAATAAAGTAAGAGAATATAGAACTCTTACATTTCTGGATGGGGATCTTGTGCCAAGTTCAGTTTTCTATTTCAAGTCTGATAATAAAAAACAGTAAATCAAGACAAATCCCCTGCTCAACACCCCATCACAACATAACAACATAACAAACAACTAATTATGAAAACGAGTATATAGAAAGTAAATATATATATATATATATATATATATATACTATTAGTATATATATATATATATCATAATATTTACCACAAATTAGATGATTCTTTCTACAAAGTGCCATGTGAAAATAATTCAGGGCTGAAGACACTTGAACTGCATTGATGACAATAAAAAGAGGACATCTGTCCCAATCCCTCTCCAACTCAACTCACAATCTTGATACTATGGTACGTAACCTTAGTGTTGTACCTGCATTTTATCAGGGCCCATTACTCAACCACTGTGTTGCACTGAAGATCCGAAGATCAGAACAGGAGCTGAAAAATACCAAACTAGAGAAGTCTTTCCTGCACTCACCTCAATAAAATGGTAACCTGCAATGCGCCTCTAGCTCTTCACTACTCTTGGCATTATCATGTTAGAGATCTGTAAAATATTCCAACAAAGGACAACCTCCATCGACACCCCAATTCCAACAAATCCACTATCACATAGGATAAATAAAGTAAGAGAATATAGAGCTCTTACATTTCTGGATGGGGATCTTGAGCCAAGTTCAGTTTTCTTTTTCAAGTCTGATAATAAAAAACAGTAAAGCAAGACAAATACCTCCCCACTGCAACCACATCCCATCACACCATAACATATTCACAAACAACTAATATGAAACGTGTATAGAAGAGTATATATATATTTACCACAATAAGATGATTTTCTAGTAAGGCAATGTGTAACTATTCAGGGCTGAATACACTTGAACTGCATTGATGAGAATAAAAAGAGGACATCTCTACCAATCCCTCTTCAACTCAACTCACAATCTTGATACTATGGTACTTAATATTCGTGTTGTACCTGCATTTTATCAGAGTGCTTTACTCAACCACTTTGTTGCACTGAAGATCCAAGAATCATACCATAACAGGAGCTGAAAAAATACCAACTATAGATTCTCACCTGCACGTCACCTCAATAAAATGGTAACCTGCAATGCTCCTCTACTTCTTCAATACTCTTTACATAATCATGTTATAAATCTTTAAAATATTCCAACAAAGGACAACCTCCATCGACACCCCAATTCCAACAGATCCACTATAAATAAAGTAAGAGAATATAGAGCTCTTACATTTCTGGATGGGGATCTTGTGCCAAGTTCAGTTTTCTTTGTCAAGTCTGATAATAAAAAACAGTAAAGCAAGACAAATCCCTCTGCAACAACACCCCATCACACCATAACATATTCACAAACTAATATGAAACGTGTATAGAAGAGTATATATATATTTACCACAATTAGATGATTTTCTGCTAAGGCAATGTGAAATTATTCAGGGCTGAATACACTTGAACTGCACTGATGAGAACAAAAAGAGGACATCTGTCCTAATCCCTCTCCAACTCAACTCACAATCTTGATACTATGGTACGTACACTTCGTGTTGAACCCTGCATTTATCACGGGCCATAAAATCTACCACTTTGTTGCACTGAAGATCCCAAAGATCAAACAGTAGCTGAAAAATACCAAGCTAGAGAAGTTTTTCCTGCACTCACCTCAATAACCTGCAATGCGCCTTTACTTCTTCACTACTCTTGGCATTATCATGTTGGAGATCTGTAAAATATTCCAACAAAGGACAACCTCCATCGACACCCCAATTCCAACAGATCCACTATCATATAGGATAAATAAAGTAAGAGAATATAGAGCTCTTACATTTCTGGATGGGGATCTTGTGCCAAGTTCAGTCTTCTTTTTCAAGTCTGATAATAAAAAACAGTAAAGCAAGACAAATCCCCCTACCCCCCCGCGTCCCCCACCTCCCCCACCTGCAACAACACCCCATCACTCCATAACATATTCACAAACTAATATGAAACGTGTATAGAAGAGAATATATATATTTACCACAATTAGATGATTTTCTACTAAGGCAATGTGAAATAATTCAGGGCTGAAGACACTTGAACTGCATTGATGACAATAAAAAGAGGACATCTGTCCCAATCCCTCTCCAACTCAACTCACAATCTGAAAACTATGTAGTACCCTTCGATGTAGAACCTGCATTTATCAGGGCCATTACTCAACCCACTTTGTTGCACTATAGATCCAGAAGATCAAAATGAGCTGAAAAATACCAAACAATAGAACTTTCCTTCCACCACCTCAGTAAATGGTAACCTTCAAATATGCGCCTCTAGCTCTTCACTACTCTTTGCAAAATCATGTATTATAAAATCTGTAAATATTCCAAAAAAGGACAACCTCCAACGACAACCCAATTACCAACATATCCACTATCATATAGATAAATAAAGTAAGATGAATGTTAGTGCTCTACATTTCTGGATGGATTCTGTGCCAGATTCAGTTTTCTTGTACAAGTCTGGAATGATAATAAAAAACAGTAAAGCAAGACAAATCCCCCGTCAAACAACACCCATCACAGCCATAACAAATTCACTAAACAACTACATATGGAAACGTTTAAAGAAGAGTATATATATATTTACCACAATAAGATGATTTTCTAGTAAGGCAATGTGTAACTATTCAGGGCTGAATACACTTGAACTGCATTGATGAGAATAAAAAGAGGACATCTCTACCAATCCCTCTTCAACTCAACTCACAATCTTGATACTATGGTACTTAATATTCGTGTTGTACCTGCATTTTATCAGAGTGCTTTACTCAACCACTTTGTTGCACTGAAGATCCAAAGATCAGAACAGGAGCTGAAAAATACCAAGCTAGAGAAGTTTTTCCTGCACTCACCTCAATAACCTGCAATGCGCCTTTACTTCTTCACTACTCTTGGCATTATCATGTTGGAGATCTGTAAAATATTCCAACAAAGGACAACCTCCATCGACACCCCAATTCCAACAGATCCACTATCATATAGGATAAATAAAGTAAGAGAATATAGAGCTCTTACATTTCTGGATGGGGATCTTGTGCCAAGTTCAGTCTTCTTTTTCAAGTCTGATAATAAAAAACAATAAAGCAAGACAAATCTCCCTGCAACAACACCCCATCACTCCATAACATATTCACAAACTAATATGAAACGTGTATAGAAGAGTATATATATATTTCCTACAGTTCTTATATTTACTGTACTAAGCAATGTGAAATTTATTCAGTGGCTTATACACTTGTAACACTACACTGATGAGAATAAAAAGAGGACATCTGTCCCAATCCCTCTCCAACTCAACTCACAATCTTGATACTATGGTACTTGATATTCGTGTTGTACCTGCATTTTATCAGAGTGCTTTACTCAACCACTGTGTTGCACTGAAGATCCAAAGATCAGAACAGGAGCTGAAAAATACCAAACTAGAGAAGTCTCTCCTGCACTCACCTCAATAAAATGGTAACCTGCAATGCTCCTCTACTTCTTCACTACTCTTGGCATAATCATGTTATAAATCTGTAAAATATTCCAACAAAGGAAAAACTCCATCGACACCCCAATTCCAACAGATCCACTATCACATAGGATAAATAAAGTAAGAGAATATAGAGCTCTTACATTTCTGGATGGGGATCTTGTATCATAGTTATTCAGTTTCTTTTTCAAGTCTGATAATAAAAAACAGTAAAGCAAGACAAATCCCCCCTTCAACAATACCCCATCACACCATAAAATATTCACAAACTAATATGAAACATGTATAGAAGAGTATATCTAATATATATTTGTTATTGTTTTTATACCCTACACAATTAGATGATATTCTACTAGGCAGAAATTGAGAAATTATTCAGGTCTGTAAGACACAATGCGAACTGCACAGATGAGATACAATAGAGACATCTGTCCCAATCCCTCTCCAACTCAACTCACAATCTTGATACTATGGTACGTAACATTCGTGTTGTACCTGCATTTTATCAGGGCCATTACTCAACCACTTTGTTATATGCACTGAAGATCAAAGATCAGAACAGGAGCTGAAAAATATACTAAAGCTAGAGAAGATTTTCCTGCCACCTCCCCTCAATAACCTGCAATGCTCCTTTAATACTTTCACTACTCCTTGGCATATATAATGTTGAGATCTGTAAAATATTCCAACAAAGTACAACCTCCATCGACACAGACTGTCCAATGTCCAACAGATCCACAATAAATAAAGTAAAAAAAAAAGAGAATTATAGAACACCTTACATTTCTGTATGGGAACTTGTTGCCAAGTTCAGTCTTCTTTTTCAAGTCTGATAATAAAAAACAATAAAGCAAGACAAATCCCCCCCTGCAACAACACCCCATCACTCCATAACATATTCACAAACTAATATGAAACGTGTATAGAAGAGTATATATATATTTACCACAATTAGATGATTTTCGTCTAAAGGCAATGTGAAATTATTCAGGGCTGAATACACTTGAACTGCACTGATGAGAACAAAAAGAGGACATCTGTCCTAATCCCTCTCCAACTCAACTCACAATCTTGATACTATGGTACGTAACATTCGTGTTGTACCTGCATTTTATCAGGGCCCATTACTCAACCACTTTGTTGCAATGAAGATCCGAAGATCAGAACAGGAGCTGAAAAATACCAAACTAGAGAGTCTCCTCCTGCAGCTCACCACAATAAAAAGGTAACCTGCAATGCCCACTAGCTCTTCCTACTCATGGCATAATCATGTTAGAGATCTGTAAAATATTCCAACAAAGGACAACCTCCATCGACACCCCAATTCCAACAGATCCACTATCATATAGGATAAATAAAGTAAGAGAATATAGAGCTCTTACATTTCTGGATGGGGATCTTGTGCCAAGTTCAGTTTTCTTTGTCAAGTCTGATAATAAAAAACAGTAAAGCAAGACAAATCCCTCAGGGCTTCTTGTAAGTGGGGTCCACCCCATCACACCATAACATATTCATAAATTAATATGAAACGTGTATAGAAGAGTATATATATATATTTACCACAATTAGATGATTTTCTACTAAGGCAATGAGAAATTATTCAGGGCTGAAGACACTTGAACTGCACTGATGAGAACAAAAAGAGGACATCTGTCCCAATCCCTCTCCAACTCAACTCACAATCTTGATACTATGGTACCTAACATTCGTGTTGTACCTGCATTTTATCATGGAGCATTACTCAACCACTTTGTTGCACTGAAGATCCAAAGATCAGAACATGAGCTGAAAAATACCAAGCTAGAGAAGTTTTTCCTGCACTCACCTCAATAACCTGCAATGCTCCTCTACCTCTTTACTACTCTTGGCATTATCATGTTGGAGATCTGTAAAATATTCAAACAAAGGACAACCTCCATCGACACCCCAATTCCAACAGATCCACTATCATATAGGATCAATAAAGTAAGAGAATATAGAGCTCTTACATTTCTGGATGGGGATCTTGTGCCAAGTTCAGTCTTCTTTTTCAAGTCTGATAATAAAAAACAGTAAAGCAAGACAAATCCCTCTGCAACAACACCCCATCACACAATAACATATTCACAAACAACTAATATGAAACGTGTATAGAAGAGTATATATATTTACCACAATTCGATGATTTTGTACTAAGGCAATGTGAAATTATTCAGGGCTGAAGACACTTGAACTACACTGATGAGAATAAAAAGAGGACATCTGTCCCAATCCCTCTCCAACTCAACTCACAATCTTGATACTATGGTACTTGATATTCGTGTTGTACCTGCATTTTATCAGTGGCCCTTACTCACCACTTTGTTGCACATGAAGATCCGTAAGATCAGATAGGAGCTGAAAAATACCAAACTAAGATAAGTCTCTCCTGCACTCAAACCTCAATAAAATGTACCTCAATGCCCTCTAGCTCTTCACTACTCTTGGCATTATCATGTTAGAGATCTGTAAAATATTCCAACAAAGGACAACCTCCATCGACACCCCAATTCCAACAGATCCACTATCATATAGGATAAATAAAGTAAGAGAATATAGAGCTCTTACATTTCTGGATGGGGATCTTGTGCCAAGTTCAGTCTTCTTTTTCAAGTCTGATAATAAAAAACAGTAAAGCAAGACAAATCCCCCCCCCCCCCTGCAACAACACCCCATCACTCCATAACATATTCACAAACTAATATGAAACGTGTATAGAAGAGAATATATATATTTACCACAATTAGATGATTTTCTACTAAGGCAATGTGAAATAATTCAGGGGGGAAAAAAATTAAACCCCAAAAATTTGGGGGACAATAAAAAGGGGGCACCCCAACCCCCAAAAAACTCAACTCACAATTTTGGATCCCAATGGAAGAACCCTTTTGGGGTTGTACCGGCTTTTTTATTCAGGGCCCTTTACCAACCCTTTGTTGCCCTAGAACCCAAAAGATCAAAAAAGGACCCAAAAATTTACCAAATTTAGAGAAGTCTTTACTGCCCCAAACCTCAAAAAAAAGGGTTTAACCCTTTCAATGCCCCCTTACTTTTCCAAAACCCCTTGGCATAATATTTTTATAAATCTGAAAAATTTATTCCAAAAAAGGGAAAAACCTCCATCGAAAAAACCCCAATTTCCCCAAAAAAAATCCAAAATCATATAGGAAAAATAAATTTAAGGGAGAATGTAGGGCTCTTACATTTCGGGTTGGGGAAATTTGGGCCCAAGTTCATTTTTCTTTGTAAAGGGCCCCTGATAAAAAAAAAAACATTTTTCCAAGCAAATCCCCCTTCAAAACCCCCCATCACCCCAAAAAACATTTTCACAAAAAATAATAATGAAACGTTATAGAAGAGTTTTAAAATATATTTACCAAAATTTAAGATGTTTTTAAAGTAAGGCAATGTGAAAACTTTTTCAGGGGGGAATACACTTGAACTGCACTGATGAAATTTAAAAAGAGGACTTTCTTCCCAAAACCCCTCTTCAACTCAACCACAATCTTGATACAAATGGTACTTAATATTTTTTTTGTACCTGTTTTTTATCGGGAGTTTTTTACTCAACCACTTTTGCATAAAAGATCCAAAGATCGGGAACAGGATGAAAAAAAAAACCAACTAGAGAAAATTTCCTGAAACCACCTAAAATAACCCCCAAGGCCCCCTTTACTTCTTCATTTACTCTTGGCTTTTATCATTTTGGGGAGATTGAAAAATATTCCAACAAAGGAAAACCCTTTCCCCCGCCCACCCCAATTCCAACGGACCCCAACTATCATATAGGATAAATAAAGTAAGAGAATATAGAGCTCTTACATTTCGGGGGGATCTTGTGCCAAGTTCAGTCTTCTTTTTCAAGTCTGATAATAAAAAACAATAAAGCAAGACAAATCTCCCCCTGCAACAACACCCCATCACTCCATAACATATTCACAAACAAAATATTAAAAAACGTGTATAAAAGGAGAAAATATATATATTTACCATTTTTTAGATGTTTTTTTTAAAAGGAAAAATGAAAAATTTCGGGGCTGAAGACACTTGAACGCCCCTGAGGGAAACAAAAAAAGGGGAAAAACCCTGTCCCCAATCCCTCTCCAACTCAACTCACAATCTTGATACTAGGGAAACCTAACATTCGGGTTGTCCCTTTGCATTTTATCAGGGAAAACCATTACTAACCATTTTTGGCCCTGAAGACCAAAGTCGAACATGAGCGGGAAAAAATACCAAGCAAGAGAATTTTTTTCCCTGCACCCCACCTAAATAACCTCCCAATTCCTCTCCCTCTTTACTACTTTTGGCCATTATCATGTTGGGGGTTGAAAAAATATTCAAACAAAGGACAACCTCCATCGACCCCCCCAATTTCCCAAAAACAGACCCCACTTCTTTATAGGATCAATAAATGAGAGAATATAAAAGCCTTACTTTTTTGGTGGGGATTTTAATGCCAAGTTCATTTTTCTTTTTAAGGTCGATAATAAAAAACATTTTTAAAGAAAACTAATACCTCCCCACGGCAACCACATCCCACACCCCAAAAACAAAATCCAAAAAAACAAGTGAAACTTGTTACAAGATTTTTTTATATTTTTTACCAAAATTTTAGAGGTTTTCTGCAAAGGGCCCAATTTAAAAATTTATTAGGGTTTGAAATACATTTTAAACTGCACTGAGAGAACAAAAAAGAGGACATCTGTCCTAACCCCTCCCCAAAT